>JAPTYQ010117052.1:0-19431 GCA_029814465.1 Ostorhinchus cyanosoma | reverse complement strand
CAGTATGGATGTGTCCTCATACAGGTCTGATGTGATACAATTATGTACTGAGGTTCAGACTGAGGTCCATGAGTTGGGGGTTGGATGGGGGTGGGGCATCCAGCATATGTATATCTTTATAAAAAATATACATATTTATATATAAACCAAATCTGTCATATCTGAAAAGATGACAAATGTCATTTTACTCCAGTTATTTACATTCATTGATGGGCTCGGTGGCTCAGCAGGTGTTAAACATGTTCGATGAACAGATGCTTTGGTTTTCCAGCAGCTGTTTGGCTCTTAATGGATTAAAATCCTTCTTCGTTGGCTTCGTTTTCAAGCCACAGTTGTTCAGATTCAGAGTCTCGTGTTTACCTGGTCGCTGTTTGGCGTTTCCATCCTTAACCGCCTGAACCCAGACTACCCCGTTCGCAGCTTCGAGGGCAGGAAGCGAATGATCCTGAGCACCATCTCGTGGATGGGAGGCAAAAACCCCTTCCTGGGCATCGCGTACATCACCGTGGGCTCCGTCTGCTTCTTCCTGGGCGTTGTCCTGCTCATCATCCACCACAAATACGGCAACCGCAACAACAGCGCCGACATCTCCAACTGAGCTCCGCCCCCCGTCGCCTGAGCTGCAGCCTCAACATCACAAAAATCACAAATTAGAAAATACGACATGCTTTCCTGAGCTGCCAAATATGTGTTGATTCTAGTTCTATTTAATGTCTGTGAGCGATTGTTTGCCAAAGTTAGTGCAGCCACAGACGACAAATAACAGTGTGTTGAAACTGTTTGGTCTTATTTAAACTCCAAAACGTCCAGAATTCCTGTTACAGACTTTGAAAGTAAATACATTCAGGTCTGGAATTAGACCAAAGGACCAGGAGGAGTTTTTTCTTCACTTTTAACTGCAGCTAAAAGAATAACCGCAGTCAAGGTCGAGATTTAGGTTCTTCAGCCCAAAAACCAAATCTATTCTGATGACAGTGATAGAAATCGGAGAAAATAAATGAGTACTGACATGAGAGAAGCTGAATGGACAAGATTATCAAGTGAAAGTATGACTTAAGCTTTAATTACAATACAGTTTAATACTGCACTGCTGTCATTTGACCAGAATTATACATTTACAGTCTGTAACAAATGACACTTGTGTTATTTAAGGCAGAACACTGGGTTTATAATAAACTAAAATAATAAAATCAAACACATAGAAGCCTTTAAAACATCATTTATGGCATATTTGCAGAAAATAGACCTGAATGATCTCATAAAAAGTGCATATTTTGATTCTATTAGATTTTATTTATATATATATATATATATATATATGCATACATACATATCACTATTATCACAGAAATAAAATATGAATAAACTTAATACAGCACTTCCAAATTTACAAAGTGTCTCTAATGTAAAAACAAACAGATCTATATAAAAGAATAAAAAGCCTTAAAATGCAAATAAAAGTCCAGAAATGGGTTTTAAACATGAATATAAGTGAACGTACACGTGTATGTGGACCTGAGTCTGACCTCTGAGGAACACCTGCAGTCCAGGTGTGCTGTGACATCCCCTGTTGCATGCTGGGTAGCTGAACTGTCGATGTGATCGTCGAGCTGCTGCAGCGGCTCATCTTCGTGCCTCGGCTTTAAATAAATCAAACTTCCTGCTTTGGCCGGTTTCTCAGCTCTGAAACGTGCTCTGCGAGCTCCACATGAGCTCAGCCACTGTAAAAGTGTTTTGTATTTTTTTTAAGGTCTATTTGCTCGTAAAGCCAGTATTTGCACGCCAGACCTCAGGGGTTTTTGAGTGTTAAGTGGGTTCTAAGTGGGAGGAAGCCTCCAGCGTGTCGTCGTAATGCAGTAAATGTACATTAACGTGGTGTTGTAGCTTCTGTCGTCGTCGTTTACATGCAGTAATAAATGATCGTACAGCATGAAACAAGCCTAATGCAGTTCAGTGGAATATGTGTGGTTTACTGTCGTCACTCAAACAGCTTTACCGCCGTTACAGAAGCTGAGACTAAAAATGTTTAAAGTGTGTTCACGGACGCTGCATGTTAACATGTTGTACTAAATATTAAGGTGTTTTTTTTATTTTTAATATGTTCATTTTAGAGTTGCACTATGTTGAGATTTATTTTGATATTCCACCTGCGTTGTTTTGTTGCTTTACAGAAAAAGTTATTAAATCTAAAAGTGGGTTACTGTGATGTTTGTCTTTTTCTTTTATTTATGTGAATGAAATATGATTATTATTGATTTCTAAACTAAACTGCCTCAGCTAAGGGTGAGCAGATCTATCCAAATATGAATACTGTGGATAAAATAAAAAAAAATACAAGTTCAGTCCAAATGATGGTTGTCTGTAGTTTTCGATACAGCCTTGGGTCAAATATTGAAATAATGAGAATTTAATGTGTGAGAGAATGAGGTTTAGTTCATAGAAATGTTCATATCAGAACTACCAGGTCTGCTTCAAAACACAATACAACACTTTAAAGGTTCTTTATTCTGGAACATTTATTCTATCTGTGGGATAAATGGACATAAACTAGTAACAAACACTGAAAGCATCAGCTCAGCACTGTGGTCTTCTGTTTTCAATTCATCTGAATCAAATATGTAAGATTGATCTCAGCTCTGAGGCAGATAATTTATTTGAAAAAATGTAAATCAATGTAATCTGCAATACTATGCTGAAAAAAACAATTCATACAAAAGACAAGCACTGATTAGTGGTAAAATGATGCCGTAGACCTGCTGTTTTCCTGCAACATGAGAAATGAAATAGAGTCAATGAGCTGCAGTTAGTTTAGCATTTAACAAGTTAGCCTTTCATTCATTTAGCCACACAAAAATTATATTTATCAAGTTCTGTGATCAAGAGAGAAGTGAATATTTTAAAACTGATTTAATATGACACTTAAAAATGTTCCCATCATTCAAACGTATAAAGCGTTTAACACCATACATTAAAAGTATGAATGTGCTGTTTTTTTGCTGCTCATTTGCAAAGCACTGATGAGTCTTACCCTGTCAGACCGGAATTATTAGCTATTTTGCCTTATTTACCTATTTTTATTTTAATAAAATAAAAAACATTGCATGTACTTAATATACGAATATCTTAAAATAACTGATATCTGTAAATATTCTGTCAATATTAGAGTTAGCCTTAGTCTCTAACTTTATAGCAACTGACTTACTTTTTATTAACTGTTTATAGATCATTCTATGATAGAAGTATCATATCTATATCACTAAAGACATCACATTTGTTTTGTGTTTAATACCAGTTAGTATATTAGCATTATCATTATCATTAGCATGCTCTGTTTAGCAGATAGCAAAGGGATTTAACATTAGCATCATAAAGGTATTATGACAAAGCTATTATTAGTCACCATTTTGAGTGTCTTACAAATTCTTTAGTATCTAAAAAAAATTACTACTAGTTTTTGTGTTTGTTGTTCTTTTTTTAACAATATTACACTGACATATAATATTAGGTCTGAACAAGTTTGATCATGTTTTAAGAAGAAAAAGTGCTAAATTAGAATTCAGACTTATGTAAGACATACGTGGAGCTTTAAAAGTCTTTATGATTTATTATTATTATTATTTATATTTATTTAATTATTTTTATTTATTGTTGTTGTTGACGAACAATTATTAAAACCCAATTGTCCACAAGAAAAAAACTGATTCTCTTTTAATAGTGTTAGATGCGCATTGTCGCTTATGGCCAGAGGCGGCGCTAACAGTCCACGGTCACACACTGACGACGAAGAAATAGAAGAAGAAGAAGAAGTCAAGGCCGGAAGTAAAGTTTTGCGGTGTCCTTCTGTGAGACAGTCGGCTGAAGACGGACTGAACATGAATAGACATATATTTGTAAGTATCTTATTCATTTTAAGATTCCTTCTCCTCCACAGAACCGTCGTTTAACGGATCAACCTTGTGTCCGTGTGGACGTTAGTGACAGGAAATGCTCATGTACATTGAGCCTTTATTTGTCATCTAGGGGTCAAAGCCGAGGACACCGCCGGAAGAGTTAGCATTAGCATTAGCTTCCGGACCATCACAGGCACATTCCCGCTTTGGGAGCTGTCGTGTCTGAAAGTAAAGAAATGGTTGTGTGTTGAAGGTGTTTTGGAAGCAGGTACAGTGTGTGCTGAGTATATTCTGGGTTGTCATGTTGGGGTTTGTGGTGTTTGCAGGCGCTCCAGCAGGTGGCGCGGCGGACCATCTGCAGCTCCGCTCGGCGTCAGGTTGAGAACAAAATCCCACAGAAACAGAAGATTTTTCAGGTAAATATGGATTAAAACGCTCTTAAACAATCACAAGGAAGTTTAGTGTTAGTCTAGATGGGACATGGGGACACCCACATGGTCATTTTCTAGTCATAATAAATAAGAATAACAGGAATAGTTTCTAGTTTTCACCTCATTGTTTCCACATTCTTCTATTCTTCATCCGTTCCTCTAAATCTGTGACAAACATACTAAAAGTCTGTAACCTGAGACACCAGTCTGGGTGGTGTTTTACTAGTCTGTCGTAGAGCTTTTATGATGAAGTAAAAGGATTGAAATGACCTCTATGAAGTTGGCTCTAAACTGTGGTTGTGCAGTTTGACCTGGAGTGAACCCAACTTTACATTTAAGTTAAAGCCTCCAGAAATGAAAGAAGAAGAATCTAGAAGTAAATCCGTCCTCGGCTGGGCCTGGTCAGCTGCACAGCCTGTGTTAGTCACCTGTTTTTACTACTTTTCCTTCTGAGGCCACTGAAGCGCTGGGATCTTCACCTGAAGAAAACCTGGCAGCGACTGTTCTTAAAACACTGCGATCAGTTTGTTTTTTACTCCAACTCACACATGGACGTCTATGTCCGGTCCATGTGTCGCCTATTTCCTCATATCTTTTCACTGTTTTGTCCTGATCTCTTGTGTTTCTGTGTGACTGGTTATTAAACCTGGTTTAAATCATGTGGTTTTCGTTCTGTCCCAGATGAAAGAGGGTTCAGTGTCGTAGAAAGCAGCTGAACAGGCGGTTCACAGGTGGTCATTGGACTGGTTTTACAGTCTGGGACATTATGGCCTCTTTTCTGAGTGGTGACCACGTCCACACTCTGCTAATTCAAATCTGAATTCTTCCACAGCCACATGAATATCATTATTATTCATTAGCTTTGCCTCTTTGTTTGTGACTCCAGCGGTGCAGATGGATGATGAAACTTTAAATTCTAATACTTAGACTCAGTAGGTTTGGTTTTGCTCCGTCTGTCAGTGTCGTACCCAGGTTTAATAGATCGTTGTCTGAAAGTGTGGCTGCTCTTGAACCTGTAGGTGACAGGATTATCACAGGAGCTGCAGCTCAGTTTGGTCTAAAACCAGGAGAGTTTCCCATGGTTTGAACTGTGGACGCAGTGACTATATGATATTAGTTGGTTTTTTTGGCCCCTTTTACACCCTCAGGTATTAAACTTATTGTTTCTTTATTATTTAGTATTTTATTTATCTCTCACCACATCCTAACAGTTATCTCATGACCCTTTACATTTAGAGGTAGTCCAACCAGGCTCTTAAACGTCTGCATTCACATTACAATTTCAAACACAAGACTTTAAATATATCTGCAAAGACACATATTCAGCTGTGACAGTGTCCAAAGAAACAGTTAAAAAATAAAACATTCAAATAAGGAGAGAAAATGAACTTTCATGAACATTAAGCATCACAAGTAACAGATGGAACTGGGAAAAAGAATAAATACAAGTAAGTAAATGCAGCGTGTGTGAATGTCCACCTGCAGACCAGTAGGTTCAGAGTCTGGGTTCATGGTGAAGTATCGTACCTGGATGTTCTGCATTAATAACAGACTCATGGTTCCATCTGCTGTAAAGTGGTGCTTTTTCAGTCTTACAGAGTTCGTCATCTGTTAAACTGCTCCTACTTTATCAGTTTTCCATTTTGTATGTTGGCGTTTACCCTCATGTTCTTCAGAGTAAAACTGTTGGTCGTGTTAATGTAATGAAACGCTGGTTCCTTCTGATCCAGAAATAAAACACATGCATGGATTCGTTTCATCATGGGTCGGTGGTTTTTCTCTTACAGCGCTGAAACCAGTTTATCTGCACAGATAAGTAGCAGAAATAACCGAGTGTGGTACTAACTGTGCATGTGTTCAGAGTGAGTTCCACTGCTTTATCTGCACTTATTTGAAGGAGGGGATGGACCACACCCCCCCCCCCCCCTCCAGCTGTAGATGGTTTAGTGCAGCTGCTGCAGCGTCCTGTAGACTAAACACTAGTTCTGTGGCTGGTTTGACCATCAGCTGCTGCGTCAATACCCTTGTAGAACCCAGAACAGTAGCTCCTGAAACCACAACAGAACCCTGAATTATTCAGAACCATCTTTTATTCAGCGGATCCACTTAAGGCAGACGTGTCCAACATGAGCCAGAAGCAGCCCAGTGCCTCCAATGGGACGCATTAA
Organism: Ostorhinchus cyanosoma; assembly: GCA_029814465.1. Lineage (NCBI taxonomy): Eukaryota > Metazoa > Chordata > Actinopteri > Kurtiformes > Apogonidae > Ostorhinchus > Ostorhinchus cyanosoma. Next base: position 12,942 of record JAPTYQ010117052.1, on the reverse strand, counting down.
TGAAACGTAGTAATTACACTGAAGACTTCAACAATTAAGGATGGAAAAACCATTTGAGTGCAGATCTGAAGTCGATCGGACCAGTAACATACGATCACAATAACCTAGAAATAATAATCACAACTCCAATTTTTATCTTTGTTTTAGAGTAAAAAAAAAAGTAAAATGACATGAAAATGTTAACATTTACAAACTATTCTTTCACAAATAATCTGAACAAATCTGAAGGTGAAACTTCTCCAGAGAAGTGAGTGTAATTGTCTTCATATTCTGCCTGTTCTGTGTATCTGTAGATCTGTGTAAGTGTTAATGAACATGTGCAAATGATGAACTCAGGCTGAATATTATTAAAGTTACACTTATTTTTCTGAAGAAATGTCATGATTTTCATGTTTTTAAAGGATAGTTTGTAAAAGTACATTTTCATTGTGTAATTTTCCTTTTTTTACTCTTAAACAGATAAAGGTTTGAAGGTGATATTTATGTTGTTTCAGTTAAATGTAAAACAGATCCGACATGTTCAGATGTTTTTCCTAATATTCCACTTCAGTTTAATCTCAGATAAATGTGTTCTGTTTTTCTGTGAGTCTAAATATTTCCATCCTTCAGACGAATCCTTTACGTCAAAGGTTCAGTTTGTCGACACAACAGCAAACGTCTGCACGTCGTGTTTAAAAGATTCTCCTCCAAAAGCTTTTAGAGTCCGACGTGGTGTTTGAGATCAGATGTAATGGTCTGTGTGTGCAGAACCTAAACCTCAGCTTTTCTAAATCGAACTGGAACTGGAAGTGGAAGTGGAACCGTCCTGGTGTCAGTGTTGTTTCCCACTTCAGTGTGTGTTTGTCTGTGCAGGAGGACAACGGGATACCAGTTCATCTAAAAGGAGGCACCAGCGACGCTCTGCTCTACAGAGCCACCATGGTCCTGACCGTCATCGGTGAGAACACAAACAAACAAACACACACCCTTTTCTGTTGTAATGTTTTTATTTTTTTATTCTAGATGCCAGGGTGTCAAACGTGGGGATGAATTTGCAACGTGTTGAAATGACTTTGCAGATTTTAACAATTACTGATGTTAAAATCCGTTTAGTTCAGGTTCCACATGCAGATAAAACTGATCAGAAGTGGATCCAAACCTGTAAAATACTTTTATCTGAATCCTGTGGTTTTTCCGTTTTCTCGTGTCGCTGTCGTTCTCCAGGTTCCTCTTTTTTCGCACTCGTCTGAACCCTGGTGTGTTTTCTTGTCGTTCCAGGGACTGGATACGTGGTTTATGAACTGGTGAAGGCGGCGTACCCACAGAAGAAATAGTCCCTGGCCTGAACAGCTGTTCCCTCCTCCCTCCACACCTCTATTGTACAAACATCCAGTGGTAACACTTGTCTTTACCGTCGCAGCGGGATATTGTTTCATGTTCATGGGATCAATATTTATTTCTTGTACTCGCTCTGAGGATCAATAAAACAAAATGCCTCTCATGACCCAACGCCATCCAACTGCGTCCTTGTCGTTTCACGGGTTAATTATGGCGCTCCAACCGATCAGTTATTGAATAAATAATCTGGAAAATTCACTGAAGTTCTTGAAAGTGAAGCTTTTATTTTACTTTGTCGTGTAAAAGTTCATTAGAAATTTAAAGAAAAGTTGAACAGAAGAAATAAAATTTTAAAACAGAAAATGTAAGAAGTGAAACTGTTTATTTAAAGGAACCCTTCGATGCCCAGAGTCTGGACCCTCCACTCCAACAGAAACCGCTCCAAAATAAAACTTTTTACAATATATGTGTCTTTATGGAGCGCCAGGAATGCCAAAATTAAATACATAAATTTGTCATTTAAAAAGGCCTTAAATGTGTCATTAATTGAAATTGGAAATACAAATATTTAATTTTAAAAAAGCATGACCGCGAAATAATTATGTATTCATAAATAGCTATTTGTTTTAATTAATTCATGACCCATATAAGTAAATATTGATGTATTTATTTAATGTATGCATTTCCAAATTGAATTCATTGACACATTTAAGGCCTTTTTAAATTATGTATTTAATTATGGCCTCCTTAGCACTCTATAGTTTAAGGCCACTTTTGTCATGTTATAAATCATTTTTATTATATTTTGGTCCACAAATGAGTTCGTGTTTAAGATATTTTTTTAACATATTTATATATCTAGTGATCATTTGAAAGTGCATGTAGGTCAGTATCAGGGTTTGTGCAGGTGCTTGAAATCCTTAAATGATTGAATTTCCATGTTGTGTTTTCAAAGTTTCAAGGTCTATAAAGTTGTAATTGTAACTAAAGCTGCTCAGAGGTGAAAGAACCCTTTGTGTCGTAAATCCCATCTGCAGGTTCAGTCCAGGTCCACTTTCATCTTCATCACTGGGGCTGAAAAACACATTTTTTCCCCTTTTTTGGATAAAACTCTGTGTTCTCCTTTCATTTCTAGAAGTTTTTATTATGAAACATAATTTTAGATGTTTATACATAATAGAACGTATAGAAAGTAGAAACCATAACCCTGAGTAAATGTATTCATGTAGAAATGGGTTTGACTGCAGTGATGAGGTGAAAATGACCCTTAAAAGTGCTTGAATTTGACCTTGAAAAATGTGTGTGAACCTTGAATTTCATCAAATCTGTAAAAGGTAAATTAAAAATGAAAATGTCATGATGTCAGTAACATGTTTAGAGGAATACCTGGAATAGGAAATAACTTCATCCCAAAACAACCAGAGGGGGTTAAAGGGTTAAAAATGAACGGAACCTTGAGTTTCTGTGGACGGAGGCTGTGGATCCTTTTCCAGGTTTCTATTCATTAAAAAAAACAAACGGATTCCTACAGTCGATGATAAACTGATGTTTGTGTCGAATTTTCTACATTAATCAGATAATTCTGAGATTAAACTAAAACTCATGTAGAGACACGAGCTTAAATCTGAAGTGGAACCTGTGAATTGTGGAGCCGTGGACGTGACCTGGAGCTGAGGATGTTTCCAGGTCTGAAGCTCAGACTCCTCCAGGGGCGGTGGGTTTTTGTGCCCTCAGTCCAGGCTTCAGGAGCGACGCTGTTGGTTTGATCAGGTAAAGAACCTCCCATTTGTGTTCCTTCTGTTGGATGTAATCTATAAAATGTATGTAACTATAGAACAGAACACTTTATTCATTTAAGTTTCATTAAAGACAGAAACTAGGGCATTAGGATAAAAGAAAAAATGTCTCTGGTCATTATACACATGTACAACAAGCATAAGACAGGACTGTTGTGTTTAGTAAAAAGTGTAAATGTATGTAGAGAATCACGTCAACCAACTGAAAACTTAGAGTTAAATCTATTGCACTTGAACCTTGAGGACATACGTTAAAGAATGTTCTTATTGGAGGAATAGTCACTAATGTGTTCAGGACCGCTTTTCCACTTGGATTATTATTCAATTTCACTGGATCCACTTTTATCTGCACTTCAGATACGTTTGAGAACAAATAGAATATTACAAAGTACAAGTGTTTTAACTGAGGACACAACAGTGGAGCAAATCTACGTATGATCAGTGATTTGATTCTGAAACCATTTAGAAAAACATTCATTTGGCAAATGTTTAAAAAAAAATCTGATCTTAACTGTTTAAACCCTGTTGATCCATTAATTCTATTAATTCATGTCAATAATTGGTGTAAATACAGTTCTTCATCTTTTCATGGTCATCAGATATGACCATATTTGGACGTTCAGAGGCTCCGTAGTTACCATGGAAACACCATCATCTTCTACAACATTGATTCTCCAGTAAAACCATGGAGTTGAATCAGTGACAGTGGATGGAAACACTGGGTTTAGGTTCAGTTCAGGACAGAATGGACTTTTTTTTCTCTGTTTTGATGTAATAACCTTTAAATTAAATATAGACAAATCCATGATTTAGACTGAAATTTGGAAAATGCAAAGAATAATATTGGAAAAATGGTGAAAAATGGCTTTGGAAAAATTAAATGTAGAGAAAAATGAACGTGGAAACGACCTCAAACATAGTTCTGTGTCTTTCAGAGTTCAAATGTGTGTGACGTGGATGTAAACCTGACTTTAATGAACCTGAATCCAAACATTTCTTTAATATGTGATTTAAGTGTGAAACGTGTCCTTGAAGTTTGAACCTTTGTCTTTGCTTCCGTTTTGAAGGTGCAGTTCTTTTTTCCGCCACTAGATGGAGACATTTCCAAAGAAACCAGCTGAAACCAGGTGAATTCTGCTCTGCTTCACTGCTCATGTCTTATTCTTCTTATTATTTCATCAAACTCATTCATCCACAAACATTAATTAAAGCCTGAATCGACTCTGATCCGACACGTAGAACCATCCTGACGCTGCTGTTTGATTTGGCACATGTGGTGTTGGTTTCCATTGTGTTTGAATTCATGGACGTGTCGGCCTCAGGCCTGTTCTGCCGTCAGCCCACACCCACTGCACATCATTTAACACTTCAACAAACCCACAGCGGATGAAACACTCACCTGGAGGACGGGAAAACACACATTGAACCCAAAAGAACAACAAATAGGAGGTTTTACATCAAAGAAACAGAATCTGCTGCATTGATTTAGTTTATCAGCTTCATAAATGAGCAATAAACGCTTTAGAAAAGACTGATTCATGTCTTTATTAATAAATCAACTCCCATTCCCTTCATAAACCTACTTTATAATGTGTTCAAATCCAGTTAAATGCTGCTTATAAACAGGATGCACTGGGAATATTTGGGCAAATTAAACCATATTTTATATTTATAATCTGATCCAAACAGTGTTTGTGGAGTTAAAAGTGCAGATTTAGCCTCAGATTGTGATGTTTGGGGGGATTTTTACAGGTGGAAACTGTTATTTTAGTGGGAATTTGGCAGAAAAAGCCTCAGATTTGCACTTGAACGTGGATCAAAGCTCAGTTTCATTGATCATATCAGTGAGTAAAAAAAACAAAACCGAAAAAATGCACTTTGTTGAAAAAAAAAAATAAAAAAACTTGCTTTTCGTTGCCAAAATCCAATAAAAAGTAAACAGCAAATAAACAGCATTCTGCAAGAAAACAACAAGATACGTGCATTTTTCAGACCAGTCGTCAATGATATGATGAATTTCCAGTTTTTAAAGGAAAGGCTGTAACGTCATCGTAAAACTGCAATAAAAACATGCACAAAATAGAATAAACACACAAATAAGTAAAAAAAAAACTGACTTGAGTGAATTATGGAGGTTAATATTCCACTTAGTTCAACTTAATTCTCTCTTTTGTCTAATTTTTCAGTCATATTTTCACAGATTTCATAGACTTTGGACAAAATCACACGTTTTTCTAACTCACATCCTGTATTTAGTTTTTTCTGAGTCAAATGATGGAAAACGATGAGAAAATGATGCGTAAATGTTGGAGTCAAAGGCTCGAAAACAGAACTCTGGTCCATTTACTTCAGACTGTGATAAGATTTGGATCCAATATGTTAAAACGTCTCCTTTTATGAGTTTATCTGCAGAGTCATGAAGATTAAATGTATTATTATTATTATTATTATGAGAGAAGCATTTGTCTAAACCATCTACTGACGCACTGGGTTTATGTTCAGTAAGAAATAAAAAGGATTAAAAAGCAAGAAAAAAAACAACTATAAAACAATAATGTGAAAAAAATAGCAAAAATTCTTGTACTAAAATAAAGTTTTAAAAAAAGATTAAATAAGCAACAGAATGAATTTAAAAGAGCCAAAAAAATAATGAATAAAATGAGCAACAATGAATAAAAACTCAACAAAATTAACAAACTGAACAAAACTGAAGAAAAATTATAAAGTGAGCAACAAAAAGAAACAAAATAAGTTTAAAAAAGAAAAGAACAAAACCAAATAAAATTACCAAGTGATTTACATGATCAGTGAATTCAATCAAAGAAAATACAGGATTTACACTGAAAAAGTAAAATACAGCAGAAAATCTAGTAATAAATGAAGTTGAATCTGAAGTAAATCCAATAATCAGGTTTTATTTTGGGTCTTTTTTAAATGTTTATGGAACATGAATTTCAGCAAAGATCAAGAAAAACAACATTTCACCTGGATTTTGATGCTTTTTTTTGCAGGAATAATCATTATTTTTGCTCATATGTTACATATTATATGACGAATGAAAGAGAACAGTTTTTGTTTTTTAATATTTATTCTTTTAATTTGTCGTAAATGTCCTTTAATCTGTTCCTTATTCTGTTCATGTTACTGGCTGTGGTGACCTCCAAGTCTGGATTTAGCCTTTTTCAGGGTTTTTCTTATATTTAATTCACTGATCATGTAGATGTTCAGAAAAGCTCAGATTAAATTTAAGGCTTTAAAAAAAGAAAAACTGAAGAAAATGTGACTTTTTTAACTGAACATGAAAAAACAAAAACTGAACATAAAAGCAGCGTCTCAGTGGTTTTACTGGTGAATCAGTGTTTAGAGAAAACGGCAGAAAAAGTGTCATTAATTTATGCGTTTGACACTTCAAAGCTTTTATTCATTAAATTTGATATTTTCATTTGGTTTTGTTCATTTTCTTACTTCTTGTTTCTTTTTGTTGCTCATGTTATAATTTTTCTTCAGTTTGTGTCTTATTTTGTTCATGTTACTGATTTTGTTGAGTTTTTTATTCCTTATTTTGTCTCTTTTCATTCATTCTGTTGCTTATTTGATCTGTTTTCAACTTTATTTTAGTAAAACTTTATTGATAGTTTGTTTTTCATTCATTTTTATTTGTCGTGGATCATAAACCCAGTGTGTCCATCCACTGTCACTGATCCAACTCCATGGGTTTGACTGGAGACGATGGTGTTTCCATGGTAACTATGGAGCCTCTGAACGTCCAAATATGGTCATATCTGATGAAAATGAAAAGATGAAGAACTGTATTTACAGCAGTTATTGACATGTACTGATCAGATTGATGGCTCAGCAGGTGTTAAAGGGTTCAGATCAGTAGAAGGTTTAGACTCATTCTTTTCTTCTATTAATAATAAAACATTGAATCTTCATGACTCTGCAAATAAACTCACGTTTTCACATATTCAGTAAAATCTTCCCATAAATGTTTGTGGAACCTGAATTCCACAGCAGATCTCAAAGAAAACCAACCTTTTCACTGGATTTTGTGGCTTTTTCAGTTTTTATTGTGATACTTTTGCAGGAATAATCCTCTTTTCTTGTCCAAATGTCCTGATATTTGGTCAGAAAAGCCTGATAAGTGCAGCAGTTCTTCTCAGATGAGTCCATCTGGGACCAGCTCCTTCAGACGGACCCAGACCCTCCGTGGATCCAGACTCCTGTGGGCCTTTGCTTTACGCCACTGTGTCATATTTTCCTGTTGATTCACGACATGAAAAAGGGGGTAAAAGCCTGTGACGGGTTCCCTCCGATCATCCCCCTCCGCGGCCTGAGACGCACAGAAGCTCCATCAGCGGAAAGGAATGCGCAAAACTATGTAAAAGTTTCCGAGTGTGTGTGTGCGTCGGTGCGCGTGCGTGCGCCGCGCAGAGGTTACGCATCACTTTTTGGCCCGGCTGGATGTCGTAAGAGCTCGCGGCGGGGCAGGCAGAGCTGGGAGCAGCCCCCTGTTAAGTAGCAGATTGACTGGAGACTCTTCCCACTTGGAAAAAGGCTCCGTCTGGAACCGAACCCGCTCCGCTCCGTGACTCCAACACCGGACCACCTCACTCCCTTTTCTCAAGCTGGGGCTCCACAATAAAGGCTTAAACCTTCTTTTTTTTTTTTTTTTTTACATTTTCATTTTCATTTTGTGAATCAAACCCAAGAATTCCGACAGTCTCCTCTGTAGGTCAGTCCTGCATGATGTTACTTTTTTTTTTTTGAGCTTTTTGGTGAATAATTTCCAGGAGATTTTTATGACACGTAGATAGGGATAATATATTCCATTGTGAGGCTGTATTAATTCGACATTTTTATTATCTTAAATATTTGTCTTATGATTAAATTTTGATCGGGATCTTTCCAGAAACGCATGGAGTATTTCTTGGCATTGTGGTGCGTAATTGCGCACGGCGTCAAGATGTCATCCTTGGCTGTTCTCCTTCATGGAACCCATTTTTCCTCACTTTAAACTCGTAGAATTCATCAGTGTAGAAATTAAAAACAGGATCAGAGGCTTTTCAGTGTAGATACATGAATGGTGAAGCTCTGGTAGAGAAGGTGAAGGACAGAGGAGGAGGATTAGTTTGTGCGCTTTTATGAGAAAAGGTTTTTTTTAGGTAATATGATGTGATTCTGCGCGGGAAAAGGCTCAATAGTTAAATGCAAAGGCTTTTAAAATTGATGCACATTATTGTGGTCATGTAATATTATTTCTGTGGAGCAGTTTGGACGCGCGTGAGGGTGCGTAAAAGACGGAGTTGGTTGACTGTTCCAACCGTGAACGCAGCGTTTTTTCTGGAGGATTTTCAAGCAAGAAATGAAACTGAAGTGATTTTTAATCTGCTTAAAATCAGGGTGTTTTTTTTTTGTCTGAAGCTGAAGGTCTAACCTTCTCCTCCTCCTCCTCTCGTCGCAGATTCATTCATGTTGTGCTGAGGCAGAGGAGCTGAAGATGAAGAGCAGACTGTCTGTGGCGGCTGCGCTCCTGGCGCTGCTGCTGCTGTCCTCCTCCCAGGCCCAGGACCAAGGTAAAGCCGCTCCTCCTCCTCCTCCTCCTCCTCCTCCTCTTCCTCCTCTTCTCACTCTGATCCAACACATCTGACTTCACCCTCTTCACCTCTGCCTGCAAATATGTAGCTGCATTTTTTAGCCTGAATAAAGTAAAAACACAGACAAAGCAAATGTGTGTTTGTGAATTGATTTGTTCCGTTGTTATTTCACTGTTTAACTGTTTATTGGTGTTTTTTTCCCTTCCAACAAAGATTTCTTCAACTTCTGTAAGTCTTGGTTTAAAATCTTAGAGAATAGTTACATTTTTTCCATCACAGTAACTTTTTTATGACTTGAAAGTAATTTTTTCCTCAAAATTTTTAACTTTCAAGGCAAAAAAAAAACAACTTAATTATGCCCCAAAAACTATTATGTTTTGATGGCAAGTAATTGTTCCTTAAATGCCCAAACTGTACTTCTTTAACTTCTAAAAGACAGTAAAGTGTCAAATGTTTGGTCCTGTGGAAGAGGCTGTGGGACTGTGTGGAGTTCAGTGTTTTCCACAGCAGGAGGCGCCCTTGGTCACAGGTCACCGCTTTTCCAAATCAGATCCAAAAGGGACTCGAGCCTCCATTTCTCCAGTTTCACACAAAAAAAAAAAAAAAAAAAAAAGATGAAGAAAAAAAGGAAAAAGTCCAGACGGCACGTGGCCAAGTTTCCTCCCTACGTCTTTTCTCCCTGATGGAACGGAAAGACAAAATATGAGTTTCACATTATTTTCCAGAGGTTTTTTAATGGTTAGAGACGAGAAAAATCTGCTCCTCTGTGCCTCTGGATTTTCTCTCAGAATCAAAAAAAAAAATAACACAAAGAAAAAAAGTCAAGCTCAGAACAAACTGAGCCTGAGGAGGAGGGTATCTGACCTCCTGTGACCCCCCCTCACCCTCCCCCATCAGGCCGCCGCCTCCCAGAGGTCACGGCGGCACAAACGGGGTCGTATTCGCCTCGGTTTGGAATCGTCAGACATGTCGAGGCTGGAGTTAAAGCCTGAAACGACACCTTGACCGTAAAAAGTACCATCGCAGGAAGGATCCTGCTGTGGGAGGCCAAGCAGAAAACCAAAAACCCAAAGTTCATGAGCGTTTACGGGTTTGTCTGGACTCAGGAGGGTTTGGGTCGGCTTTTTTCTTCTTTTTTTCTGTCTTTTGACCCGTTTGGAAACAGAAGCAGCAGCCGTGACCCCTGAATTGGTTCCCCAGGTTGGTGTTTCCTCAGTTTTTGCCCTCCTGTAACCCCCCCCCCCCCCCCCGGTCAAGCCTTGACCAGGTCATCTGGGCCTGAGTCTCGGCTTTACGACAATATTTTACGGTGATACTCTTCACTGACTGGTTGGAGGTCCAGACTGGAGCTAGGACCACTGGGGCATGATGGGTGTTTGTAGTTTCAGACTCTTCAGATCCTTTAGTTCAGTTTATCTGCAGCGAAAACGTGCGTCAGTGGTGGATCAAGTTCTTTTACTGCAGGATTTGGACTGGATTTAATCTCAGGCTCATACTGAAGTTTTTAATCCACTTCAGTTTCATGTGCAAACCCTGTTCAGATCAGATCGAACTAGAAAAGCAGCACAAACACTGAATGTACACGTAAGAAATATTATAAGAAAGATGATTCCAATCCAACTGTGTTTATAAAGCACTTTAAAAACAGAGACAGAAGTGAAAACCAGTGAATACAATTAATCTAAGCATTTATGAAACAATAAAAGCCAGTAAATTTAACAAGTTCAAATAAAACTACATGAGCAAAACTGCATGAGTTATGAATTAATAACAATATCTATCAAACAGTCAAGTGCACATTAGAAAGTACTAGTAAAATAAACTAGTCAAAGTAAATAAGTAGTTATGTTATAATTTGCAGAATATGTACATATATGTATATGTGTGTATTGTAACTTTTATCCTGTGATTATTAAACTCTACACACATTCACACAGATATAAAGTCATAATAGTCATAAAAGCAATATATAAGTAATAAGTAATAGAAGTATGTAGTAGTAGTGGTGATAACGATAGTAGTAATAATTAATGATAATAAATGAATTGTAGGCTTCATTGTAGAATCCAAAGCTGTTTTGTGGTGATTTAATCGAATAAAATGCATCATTTCAGACTAAATAAAGTTGAACCTGAACCTCAAACATGTGCATCAGTTAAATGAATCGACAGATCTAATAATAAAACACTGACAGGAAACGTCACATGGACTTTTCACACTTTTAAGTCACATTTTGATGCTTGGAGATGAATATTTTTTTGTTGTTTTTGGACTTTGTTACTTCTTCCACCACTGATGTTTGTCCAGAATTAAACATTTATCGAGTAGCTCAGATTTTTACCGTCGTAAACAGTTTTCTTCCTCTTTAAATGTTTATTTTGACATGAATTGTAGTCTTCGTAGTAACTGTAGTATTTCTTTTATGGAACATCGACTCACTAGAGCGACTCATGATTCATCTGATGATAAAAATAGTTGACGACTAATGCATCAGTGCGTCGTACTGGAAAATCCTACTTTTGTGTTTGTCTTTGAATGCATCAGACTCCTACTTAAACCTACTTTATTTAATCTTGTACTTGTTTTAACCCGTTCAGTTTTATGTAGTTTATGATTTGTCGCAATCTCTTGCTACGATTAAAGATGTGAAGGAGAATAAAATCGTGACAGCTAGCTAGATGTTCAGCGTTCAATTCTAGTTTTTCACCCCAACCTGAAGAATATCATTCTAAAATATTCATTTTTACAAAACAGTCTGTGGCTCCTCGTGTACATGGAAACTCTTCATGTCGCTCTAAGTTGTTTTAATACAACTTTTCATGTACACGTGCATGATCCTCCGTGTCCATGGTCACGACTCCAGACTTTAACCTGTGTCTTTTTAGTTTTTGTTTGTTGTTTAACGTCATAAAATCCAGTGGTTCTTAAATTATTGTCCTTATTTTGCAACTTTAGTCTGAAAAAAGTAGGAATAATGACGTCACGTTCAATAGTTTAAGAACCGACTGAGGAGAAAAAAGATGTCCACGTGTCCTCGCCGGCGCCGTGGACGTCTTTTATGAGGTTTGCAATGGAGACGGAAGTGAGCGTGGAGTCTTTCTCCATTGTATAATCCACATGCAGAGTTGTGTTACTGTTGTTGTGTCAGTTTAACCTCCTGAACTGGACTCAGGTCCTGGAGAATCTGCTGTTGAACGGTTTGTTCACAGGGTGGGAAACGAATCTGCATCTACGTCCAAAGTCTGATTCTGAACCGGTTTAAACACCGAGTCTGACACCGAACTGATCTGAGAAAAAACGACCATTTAACTGGAATCGAATCACATAAACTCATCAATTATAGTAATCGCATTTATATTATATATTATAATATTTGCAGAGAAAACCATCAGGAGCTTTTTTGACACTTAAGAATCAGAATCTGTTCTTAAATTTGTTTCAGACGCTCATTGTTCTTTAACCCATAAAGACTCAAACATCCACTGCTGAACAAAGAATAAATAAAAGATTTCAAATTGTTAGAGTATTTTTCTGTATAAATTCTATTACAAAAATCTATAAAATTATTTTAGAAACTCAGTACAAAATAAATCTCTTAAAAATGATTGAAAAATTCAAGTGCAAAATAAAAGAATCCATATAAAATGTTTGAGAAATTTTAGTTCAAAATAAAAATAATAATAATTAAAAAAAAAAACAGTTAAATGATTGAAAAATTCTAGTGCAAAATTTTAAAAAATCTGTAAAATGATTACAAAATTTCAGTACAGATCCCTGTTAAAAATAAGCTAAATTGGTTTAAAAATAATGGAAAAATTCAAGAAAACAATTAAACAAATCTTTATAAAAAAATAAATGTACATTTTTTTGTCAACTTTTTTTAATCTGTAAATTGATTAAAAATTTTCAGTACAAAATAACAAAATCTTTATAAAATGACTGAAAAATCCTTGTGTAAAATATAATAATCTATATAAAATGATTGAGAAATTCTAGTTCAAATTTTTTAAATAATCTGTGAATTTTTTTTTTTTAATTTTAAAAGGAAATAATAAAATCTTTTTAAAATGATTGAAAATTCTAGTACAAAGTGAAACAAATATAAATAATAAAAATGAATCTAATTCATTGTTTTATGACAAAAAAACAAGAAAAGAACCCAAAAGGACTCATGAGGTTTCCACCCGACAGTGACATTATATGGTACCAGGGTCATTGAAGGGTTAACATCT
>JAPTYQ010116995.1:0-19470 GCA_029814465.1 Ostorhinchus cyanosoma | reverse complement strand
GTTTGTCATCTTTTCATGATTATCAGATATGACCAATTTGGATGTTCAGAGGCTCCATAGTTACCATGGAAACACCGCCATCTTCTACATCATTGATTCAAAAGTAAAACCTATGAAGTTGGATCAAGGAATCTTTAACATATAGGAATTACAGAGTTTTATGTAGTATTTATATACCAGACTCTTAACAGCAGGATGACTTTATGTATCAAAACCACCAACGAATCATTGCCAAATATTCACACACTGTATGAATCACTGAATAAAGTACGAATCTCATTATTTACACACATCTGTTTTACGGTATCAGATTTTCTTCTTCGGACAAAAACTCGCAGCTGATCAAAATACTACTGTGTCTTCTAATCTTCATGTGCTACGTCAGCTGATAGTTTACATTATAGCTCTGTCAGTATAGCTCTGGTTTCGGACTGAAAACAGTCACAGTAAAACCACACATTGCCTCCATTTTCTTTCCAGTTTATCTTGTCAATAGCTGAACTACAGAGCTGTTTGGAATCATCCAAACAAGGTCAGGACTGTCACACTTCAGTCTGAATCTGTAAAAGTATCAACAAATGGAAGCTTAGCGGTGATAACATCACACAATAACTTTACACCTTCATAAGCCTCATAATCAAACTCACCCTTGTAGAAGAAATGCTGCTACTTCACCCTCAAACTCCATTCTTTTCCTTTAGAGCTGGGTTCAGTGGAGAAACAACAGTGCTTCAAGCTTTTAACACTTTGTCACTTTCTTTGAGTGTAAAAGTGTGTCTTAGTGGTTCTCATCCCATCTGATCACTTTTTGAAGGTGTGACATTAAGTTTCCTCACCATGAGAAACCAGAAGAGTGACTCACTACTCCCTCTAGTGGTAACACAAACTTGCCATACTGCCAGTGCAAATACAGATGTGCTCATAAGTTTACATACCCTGACTGAATACGCATGGGAAGGTCTTGGATTTTCTAACATGACAATGACCCAAAACATAAGGCCAAGTCGACCTGTCATTGGCTACAGCAGAAAAAAGTGAAGGTGAAGGAGTGTCCATCTCAGTCTCCTGACCTCAAAATCACTGATCCACTTTGGGGAGGAGTCAAACATGCAGTTCATGCAAGAAAACCCCAAATCTGAAAGGAACTGAAAGTGTTCTGCCAGGAAGAATGGGCAGCTTTAGCATGTGAGAAAATAAAGTGTCATCCACAACGACCACAAAGGACTAACATCTGTCATTGATGTTAAAGGGGCGGGGCCAATACAGAGGAAGAATAACTAGGGTATGTAAACTTATGATCAGGGTCATTTGGATAGTTTCTGTTGTCATGAGTGAAAGAAATGTTTTTGTATTATCATTCATATTCTCTGAAAAATGGCCAAAGAATCATAAATTCTGCTAGGGTATGTAAACTTATGAGCACAACTGTGTATTTAGTTCAATATCTCTACAATCCAACACATTGAAATCTTCAGCATAACTTCAGAGCTCCTTATTCTAAACACTCTAATGATAATTTTAGGTCTTTTGTTTATATATATTTGAAAGCAGAAATACCTCATATAGCCCCTTTAAAGAGTCGAAGGATGATACATCACCTGAGGCGTCAGATTTGGAGACTTATGTACAGGTAACATAATAAGTCCATCTTGTTTCAGCGCATTGAAAGAGATAATGTGCATTTTTCTGTCATCAAAAGGAAGAACACATCACCAACAAAATTCCCTTTACAAGTTAACATTTTCAGTTTGTCACACTTAATCCTGTTTTAAAAACGAGACTACAAAAAAGACCAAGATCATTTGTATTTTCTTTATTCAGCTGAGAAAACACATCTAAAATTAGAGTTGTTCTGGCTTTTAAAGACACAGACAAAATGATTAATGCTTTTCTGTAGCGACTGAACTACTGCAATGCTTCTGTGCACGCCTTTGCCAAGTCTGCAGCCGAGCTCTAGTTACAGTGCTGCTGCTTTTTCTGTGAAGGCTGTCACAAATTTTTCAGATCAGTTCACTTTTACCATTTTTAGAACATTTGGCACGACAAAACACACATTAAAATGTGAATCCTTTGTCCGGAGGCCAGTAGACAGATGATCACACCGGGCGTTTCTCATGCATCTTGTTATGTGTTTAATCAGCACCTTGTTCTCTCGTCTGTGTTGTACCTTTGCTGAAACACAGACATCAGCAGACACGTGCACAGAATAAAATATAGATTTAATGTAGGCAGAGGCAGGAAAGAGACGAATTGAAAGAAAAAAAAACAACATGTGGACAAGAAGGAAACAACTGCTCTGAGTGTCAGTATGTTTCCAACCTAGTAATTACAGTATAGATAGAAACCTGATTTTAAGTCTCTCGGTGTCAGGCTATAACTTATTCCACACCAGGAAACACAGTTGTTGGTCTAGTGGTTTAAGTGATGTGCCTGTTGATGGTTATGTGCTTATTCCTCCAGAAAGCCTTAAAGATATGTGAGCTTTTGCATTTATAGGAATCACTGTTGGAACAGGCGATAGGCATGGTTTCGTCATTTCAGAGAGAAGGAGAGAGGATATTAGTGTCAGTGCTCTCCATTTCCCTCTGGTCACGTCCTCTCTTTCTGTTTCAATTTAGTCGAAAAGAGGCAGCTCCAGTGAGAGATGAGGGAACGCTTCTTTACGACCTCAAAGCAAAGGTGAACTTTTAGTTAATTCTTAGTGTCACTACTGTTTTTTAACCCATAAAGACCCAGTGCTAATTTTTTGGCAGTTCTCCAAATGAATTTTTCTCTCTATTGAACCTTCCTTAAGTTATTTATCACCGTTTATTCCAATATTGCCAACTGTATTTTGCATTTTTTCCCCCCAGATAATATCAGGTATTTTCTTTGATTTAATTTGCTGATCATGTAGATGTTCATAAAAGCCCAGAGTAAATTCGAAGGTTATTATATCAGAAATACAGAAAACTAAAGAAAAACTGACTCTTTCAGCAAAGATATCAATAACTGAATGTGAAACCAAGCGTGTCCGTCCACTATCATTGATCAAACTCCATGGGCTTTACTGGTGAATCGATGTTGTAGAAGATGATGGTGTTTCCATATTCACTATGCAGCCTCTGAATGTCCAAATGGGTCATATCTGATGACCATGAAAAGATGACAAACTGTACTTTACATGAATTATTTCAAAGTATTGATAGGTTTAGTGGTTAAGACGTTACTAAACATTTTTGATGCGTAGATGCTTGTTTTTGCCGGTGGCTGTTTGGGGTTTTTATGGGTTAAATCAGACATATTCTTGATTATAAATGCCAAATACATCTGCCAAACTGCAATCAGGCTGCAGTTGTCGAGCTGCTAATCGTACTCTTATTATAGCAGATTCCCTTTTCCATGTATGTTAAACAGCATGGTTTCAAAGACAGTGAAAAAAGAGGGAGCTGGTGTAAATCACATCATCTATTCAGACTGTGACTCTGACTTTATTATATTACGTCACATCAGTATGAATATGCTGGTAAACTCAGACTGAAGAGTTCAAGTTAGTTGAGGTTAGTTTCATGGTAACTACAGAGCCTCGGAACATCCAAATGGGTCTTATCTGATGACCATGAAAAGATGACAAACAGCATTTTACACCAATTATTTACACGTATTGATAAGATTAGTGGATCAACAGGTATTAAACAGTTTAGATCAGTAGATGGTTTTGGTTGCCAGTGTCTGTTTGGGTCTTTATGGGTTAAATACTCCTGTTACCTCAGGCCACATACAAAGCATGGAAGCTGTTTGTTCCTTATGGGCTCCTAATAGGATGAGGTGGGAGCTGCCTGAGCTGTGGAGCATCACTCCAGAGAGTGTGCTGGCAGAGAGAGAAAAGCATCAACGTCTTCCACAAGTTTACTCTTCATCCAAACATCCGACCGCTTATTTTTTTTAGCTCCTTATCTATGTCAGGGTCACGATGGCCAGTGAAGCAAACAGAGCAGCCCAGATGTCCTCTTTCCCGGCAGCCTCCTTTTCTCTGAAAATCCTATGGCTCTGCACTGATTTTGCAGGTGGATTAAGTGCGGATCTCTTCAGTAGTGTTTGGGTCTGAGTTTACCGGCACATTCATACTGATGTAATGTAATAAAATAAAGTCAGAGTCACAGGTAGTAAATTGGAAAAGATGATGTGATTTGCACCAGCACCCCCTTTTTTGTATTGTCTTTTAAACCATGCTGTTTAACATACAGGGAAAAGGGAATCTGCACCAATAAGAACACGATTTGCAGCTCGACAACTGCAGCCTGATTGTAGTTTGATAATTGCACTTGGCATTTATAATCAAGAATATGTCTGATTTAACCCAAATATTACGATATATGGTGATAAATCACTTGTGAAAGGTTAAATGGAGAGTAAAAATAATTTGGGAACTATCACAAAAGTAGCACTGGGTTTTTATGTGTTAACTGTAATCATACAAAGACAGCTTTGTCCAGATGCACATTTACGATAACATTCAGAAAAGATTTGTATTATTAGACAATCCAAATGAACAAATGTGGTTTCATCCTGATTAGCTGTTTTTGATGGTGAAATACAAATGAAACTAGCTTTGTTCCTATTCAATCTTTCTATCTTCTTTTTAATTAATTAATTAATTTTTAAAATAAGTATCCAGAAAAAACATGATCCAGCATCTCTTATTAGCAACACACTGAGAATAGTATCTGGGTATCTTTAAAGTTTTGTCAGATGTTTTTTTTTTTTTTTTTTTAAGTCTAAGATAAAGGCATTTGCGATAAGCTGTGGTCACTGTTTCTAAAGTACCTCCCAAATTGTTCAGCAGAGCTGGTAAGCAGGGGGCACTTCCCTGTGGACTACTTTTATTCCAAGTGAATGACTAATGCTCTCTCCTGTAGCGTACTTTACCCAGTGGATCCATGCTTTAAGATCAGCCCAAAATATCTTCCTATGTAATATGAATGTCTGCATTCTGTACCGTTCATTTTCTCATTTTTGTTTTTTAAAAAGGATCTGAAAAATGCTTGGATTTACCCTTAATGTCGTGTGTTCTGCATTAAATTTGGCTCTTAAAGATTATGTGAAATATTGTGTTATAGAAAAAAAACAAGCAGCTGGAACTGATTTTATAGTATTATAGTTCAACTTATAGAAGTTGTAGCAAAATAGTTTGATTAAGTACCAAATATTAACTACTGGCTGGAATTACAGATGGTGGGCTATTCAATATTCTACTCTTAGAAAGATACTGACTAAAAAATATTTCTAATAAAGCCTGAAGAGCCAAGACAAGTACTTCAAGTCTGACTGAAAAGGTTACATGGACGAGGATAAGGGGTCTTGCTTCTTCTGCCATAGACTAATGCAACTGTTGTGTGCAAAATACAAAATAAAATCAGATTTTACGTGCTATCAGAAATACTCTGAAAAACACAACAAAGAGGAAAAACACAAAGTGACAGACTTCAACACGCTGACAGAAATCTGTCAGAGGCTTCAATCTAAAGTGTTTTATAGAACATGTAGTTGTATTAAATTTGTGCATCCTGGTTCAGTAGTTTTTATGTCATTTCTCCATCTGTTTGAGCACGAATGGCCCAGTGTTGCCACCCCTGAAGGCTAATATTCTATATATAACTGTACGTATCCTGAACAGTAGGCTATATATATACAGAAGGCTTCAGGCATCAAAAAACTGACAATTTTCCACCGCAAATAGGTAAAATGATAAACATTGGCATTTTTGGTGCCAACCCTAATCTTTTAAGCTTCGTGCCCATCTGATATCATCTGAATAATTTGTAGCATTTGTTTTCTGTCAAGGAAATACATAGTGAAAGGATGCATGGGGCAAAACATAACGGATGAGCACATAAAAGGTTCAAAAGCCTCCAGTGCTGACAAATCACTGAGGAGAAGAACCATCCAACCACCGTACAGACTGAACTTGCAGAGAGAGAGAGAGAGAGAGAGAGAGAGAGAGAGAGAGAGAGAGAGAGAGAAGGAGAGCGTTCTGGTGAAGACAATATTTGTCGTCGAACTCCAACAAATATGAGGATGGGAAGATAATGGCCCACACTGAACAGGATGACTGAACATCTGTAATTATCAATTAGTGCCCTTTTGTGATGCATTTTGACAAGACAAAATTTCAACAAGAGAGTCTGGACATCAGAACAAAGGATCGGATGTGGTTTTTGGACATGTCCAACCATTCCTCAGACCATCATGATTTATTAAAGAAGGATACTTACTGAGTCAAATTCAACAATTTACTGAAAATCACTGCAACAAACATGTCCATGGAGGAATCACTGGAGACTTCAGCTGGGTATGTGCGCGCAGAGATGCCGTAGCTCTACATGAGCCGTGATAGATTGAGTACTTTTATGGAAATTGCTTGGAAATTTCAGCGCGGCTGAAAGACATACGGGCAGCAATAATACCACAGCGCACACACAGAGAGAAGCCAGCGCCGGCGATCTGTGTTTCTCTGCAATAAGTGGCTGATAAAAAGCAATAAATTCTCCAAGATAAATACAGTCATCCGGTGGTGCGCCATGGGCGATGAGGCGTCAAACTTCAGGAGAAGCAGGACCGGTGTCTCATCAGTAAAACCCAGGACTGGTGAGGATCACGACAGAGCAGACATTCTTGGCTGAATTAAAACTTCAAACAATGAGATTATTGATTTTTGGATGACTTGTCTCATATCCACTGTGACTATTTTTCATGTTATTCAGAAAACAAGATTCAGATCTGGGCTGTGCAGGACTTGGTCACTTTGATTTTTACGCTCAAAATCAAGTGGCAGAAAGGGACATGAAACGTTTGGTTTTTCGTTTGGAATAAACAAATACAGCCATATTATTTAATCAATAAGTTCAAAAGGGATCTTTATTTTTTTGCACTATGATGGAACCACCACCATGCTCGAAGAAGAGCCTGTCCCTGTCTCTCCCGGTTCCCCGGGAAGGACAGGCGACTCTGAAGCCTCCGCAGCATCTTTGGAGGCAACCCCGGACCCCGATCAAAATCAAACACCGGGGCTACTCTGACACCGACCGGCATCATCACCGGCACATGGAGCGCTCCGACGCCGTGGATACGAGCGACCGACCAGGACTGAAAAAGTCTCGAATGTCCTGGCCATCTTCCTTCCATGGGACCACAAACACATCCATTGGAAATTGTGTCGGGAATAAACGGTAGGCGAGAGAAGGGAGTGCATTCCCAATAATAGCCCATTACAGCCCACAAGGCATATGCGTAAACGGGAGGGGAGGGGGGGGGTGCATTTTAATGAGTGCGTAATAACGCAGTGTGCCTAAAGGGTTAACTGATATGAAGCGCTTTTTACCGGGAGGCGGGACGCGTGGGTTTTCGGTGCTGATGCGTTATGCGTCTTTGGATAGACTATGTCAGATGGGTTTGAAGCGCAAACCATTCCACCCACTCGAAACGCAGAAGCAGCAACTGTAAATACCAGTAACAATTTTAAGAGCCTGGTGGTGCACATGTTACATGTAGGCTCCCCGGCTGATAAGAGGCAGAAGGCACAAGCGTTTTAATGGCACCAAAGGTCTAGTGGGTGCGTTCATGCGTGTGGGACCGAGATATTGTCGCGGAGCGCATGGCCCAGGCCTTTATCAGCTGGTTTACAGAGGGAGATTTGGGGCCGGTGAGAGTAGGATAAGTTCAAACCCCCTGTTTACAAGCATTAACACCAATTAAGTGTATTTTAGCAAAGCTAGGGCTGATCCTCCAAGGTGTGTGGGTCAAAGAGCACCCTGAACTCTGACCTTTTAGATATGCTGTGCTGTGCAATAGTGGTTATGCTGAACAGAAAACCAGCAGAGAATCTCCAAATCCATATATATGTGCTGATGACAAAGATGTGACAAAGTTATCAAGTATTTCCCCAGTGGACAGGTGTCACAGGACTGTCACATAGATAGCTTCAGACCACATCTAATTGGCACACTGAGGCCGCTCACTGATCAAATATGACACTAGGAGCAGGATGTTGACCGGCAGTGGAGACGAACACCAGATACTTAGCTAACAACTTCACCAGCAGTTTAATCAAATTACATGATGCACGTTAATCATGCAGATTAGATTAAAGGCATTTCATTAAGTGGGTCATGGAACGATACAATTTTGATACGATTACTTTGTCCGTACTCAACAATTGCTCAATTTGTCCTCTTCACAGGATGAGCTGAATGCAGGATCTGAAGGTTTTTTTAGTTGCTGTATTTCAGTATCGTTTCACAGAAAACCATAGAATTCCCAGCCTGTTATAGAGGGGGTTGGGTTTGCCTGTTGCCATGTAGGGATTTTTTTTTTTTTTTTCACATCTTCCACTGGAAGGGAATCCCTGTTTCTGTAGAGACTGGGGAAAACCACAAATTCTGTTTTAGGTGGTTCCATTTTTTCCTTTTGTCCTTTCTATGACCTGAGATTTCCCGGTGAAAGACTTGGTTTACAAGTTACAGCGCTTGTGACTCACATTCCCTTATTATCCCTCTCTCCTTCTCACAGTCTAATATATTCCTTCCACCAGAGAAACACATTAAACAGGGTGATTATTAGACTAATAACACATCCCTGAGAGGTTGATATTTCTCTTGGGGATGTCGGGGTCCTGTATTTTCCCCCCGTTATTATTTGTTTTCTTTCTATGGCTTTTACTCAGTGCCACAGACGGCCTTCCCTGCAGGCCCCTGGGAGAGGGGCCAACTCCAGCTGACAGGAAGAGGGGCTGATTTGTATTTGAGTCCCCAGGACACGCTCCAAGGCAGTCCAATCTTTAGTGCAATGGGACTGACTCTGCCTGGCCTTCTCCTTCTGTGGGCGGCAAACCATAAGAGGCCACAGAGAGAGAGAGAGAGGGAGAGAGAGAGAGAGAGAGAGAGAGAGAGAGAGAGAGAGAGAGAGAGAGATAATTCGATTCCGACAAGCTCACTTCTGAGAGAACACTGAGCTGGCTCCAACTGTGTGTGTGTTCATGTGTGTTTGTGTTCATCTGTGCCTTAGCACATCCGTGAGGTGATGTATACAATCAGTGGGTGTTTATGCCACACACTGGTCAGGAAGGAGGGAGTACAGAGAGATGGAGGCTGGTAGAAAACGTTGCATGTCATGAGTAGTTGTGAAATTAGACAGTGTGTGTATGTGTGGAGGTATTTATGAGTGGGCTGTGCACGGGTTTGCGTCTGACCCGTAGCTCATATGGATAGCGATAGGCCTTGTTTTATCTGTTTTCATATCAGCGAGAGGCCAGAGGGATATCCGTTGTGTTGATATTAGTTTCATTCGTTTCACTTATTAAAGTGACTGTACTGTATATTCAGCTTCTTTGCTTACGTCCCAGTAATGTACGCTTACAGCTGTATGCATCATCTTTTCACTGGCGTTATCAGGCTTTATGAAGATGTATGTGGATCCTGCAGCTCTTTGTTTTGCTCAGGGCTACCTTTGGTAGACCTATGGGAGGCTGTCTCACGCACATCTGCTTTCGCTGCTGCTTTGAGGGCTTCCATTTTACATGGGCTCATTGAAATCTAGTTTCACTAAATTCTAAAATATTGCAAAAGAAATTAAGCCCAAGAACTTTCTTCATAACCCCTGCTGATAGTGGCAATGTTTTTGAAGCCAAGTTACTGAACAAAAAGCAAACCAACTGCAAATTTTTTTTTTTTTTTTTTTTTGGCATTTCTCTCAGTTGGCTGTGAGTTAAAGACAATTTTGCCACAAGAAAAAGGAGTTGACATCCCAACCCCATATAAAGGGGTTGTACATATATTCCAAACAATCAATAGCAGGGGAATTCATATGCCCGTTCCATCCACAGCTACCAAAACCACAGACGATTTAACATTCTGTCACAGAACACAGATCACTCATTGACTTAAGTGCTGTTCACACACTTGTGTTATGGTATTATCACATTTTGTGTTTCAAACAAAAACTTAATCAGTCAAAATAACACTGATCGTATGATTGTCACATGCTGGGTCAAGATGACACACTACACTGGTAGAAGTACTGGACACATGAATTCAGGTGTGTTTCAGTAAAAGGGGTTCGTCAGTAAAAGGATGTGTCAAAGTTTTTATGTTTATGTTTAAATCGGTGCAGGTTCTCATTTGCCCAGATCATCATTCTTCTTGGTAGTTCTTATAAGTTTAACTGGACTGGTTTATCTCTTGAAAATGTTTTGTGTCTCATCCAAGAGAACTGAAGAAGTGTTTTGGATGAGAGACAAAACATTTTCAAAAGTGCTAAACCAGTGCAGTTGAACCAAGAAGACCTACCAAGATTTATGTTTAAATATTCTACATCCGGATTTATGGAATATTTGTCACATTATGACCATAAAAAACATTTTAAACCACAAGTAATCATCTGGTTTTACTCAATTCTCACTCAGGAAGAAAATCAGCCTTGATCATTTTTGACACCAACCGACATGAACATTTTTATCATTTCAAATCAACATGAATGGGAAGTCCTACAAGTTGTACATGTGACTTATTCATATACCTATATTTTGTTCATATAATGTGGTTTACATAGTAATTCTATAACCTTAGCTCTAGCTTTTAGACTGAAAACCATCAGTCAACTGCATGCACTAAAGATGTATTTCCAATTGTCAATATGGGTTTAAAAGTGTAAGTTTAATCTCAACCATGTATCTACAGACAGCAGCGAACATAGTAACTTCATACTTTCATAAGCTTCGTAATCAAATACTGAGATTTGAGCATCAAACTGGTGTCCATGTGAGAAAATAACAGCAGTGCTATTTTTTTTTAAATCGCTTAATCTCTTTCTTTGATTGTAAAAGTAGTTTCTTCTTGCTTCTCATCTTCAACTCCGCCTTTGGAAGACCCACAGAGTGACTCACTACTCCCTCTAGTGGTCATACATTCTCAGTAACATGTTAGTCTGTTGATGTCAATAAATTCAATTTATATCTCTCCGTTAAAATACTTGGACATATTTGGCATAATGTCAGAACTTTTTATTCTAAACACACTAATGATACTTCAGGTCACGTTCAAACATTTTAAAGATGTACTACATAGAGCTCCTTAAAAAAAGTGGTTGGAATGAAAGAATATAAAAGGTTCAAGGTTACTTTTGAGCCAGGTTTGAACTGATATAATTTAAATTGTGCTTTAGCCATGTCCTAAACACAAAAATAAACTAGACTAACATTGATATTGCATTATGTCTGATAAATGTGTTTCTCAGAATGCATTTGTTATAACTCAGCCCTTAAACTCACTTTCACTGAGGGTTCCAAGAAAAAGGTTCACGTCATAGGTTCAGTATTACTGCACATGGGGAATTTTTAATGCATCGTCTTGTTATGTAATAAATCAAGCCTTAGCAAGTTTTAGTAACTTCAACTGAGTGCTGGATGAATGTAATTTCCGAGAAGAAAAAGATGAGAAGAGCCATGATTAGTTAAAACACTGAAATGCTGACGTTACACATACTTAGAAATGCTGATATTTAGCCTATTTTTGGTTCAGAAACATTGATATTGTAGACGTTCATGGTAGGAAAAAAATGTACAATTGCAAAATTCTTTTCTGAGCACTGAGTTGACAAACAACTGGGGATGAAATCGAATCAATGTCCAGTGTTTTAAACCTCAAACAAAATAGTTTTTTGTCATTGTAATGACCAATATGATAAGGTCAGATTTATAAGCTACAGAACATGAAGTGACCATCATGTTGGATAGTGGAAAAAGTAATTGGTCTTTGATTAGTTTGGTACTGATTAACCCAGCAGATGACCTCAGTGTCTTGAGGAAGTAAAGCATTCAATCTCTGAGGAGTTGGTCAAGACCTCATCTGGAGGTTCAGGAGATCAATCAGCTTGAGAGCAGCTGCTGAAATTGTCTTGGACAAGGTTCAGACAGATACAGATTGCACTGTGCTGCTCTAATTGATATTCGCTTTTTAAAAATCAAACACTCCCAATAGTCACCAGTCTTGGGATAGTTGTATAGCACATAAAAGAGACTATGGGTGTTGTTTTATACAATTGTTTGAAGAATCATTGTCTTCAAGTCATTTGTCTGTTTAACTCTGTGATGATTCCTACAAAATGGCAGTCTTAGTGGCAATCAGCTTCCCCCCAAGAGTGCCAGTCTGCCTTCTCCTCCCACCCCCGGTGTCTTTTGTTCAACTGTCTTGTCATTCCTTTTGTCAGAGGATGCTAATATGAGCGTATCAGTCATCAGGTCCCATGCCCAATGCGCTCTGGGAAGTTTCAACACGAAAATGAATGACTGACACTGAAGGAGTAACAGCTCTTCCCGCAATTCTGTTGCTATGGTAACTTGTTTTGTGCATTTGTGGAATGGATTTAATTTACCCAAAAAAGGCAAAGCCTACAGGGTTGATGTATAATTTGTCAGTATGTAGCAGATCCCACTGGATATGCATCATGACTTGTATGTTCATGAGGTTCAAAGTGAATAATAATCTACCATTGCTAACAGAAGTCTGACGATAGTTAAATCGCAGCACAGACAGTCTCCTGTTCCGTTTTCTGCAATCATTTCAACCAAAGCCTCTCTCCCTCTCTCCCTCACCTACCACTCCATGTATTCCTTACACCTGTTTCCCCGGGCTGGGATCGAGGGCTGATTTGTCAGCTGTAGCTCTTCTTTTGCCTGTCTGACTGGCCGGCTGCCATATTATTTTAGATCGTAATGAGGTACAGCTCCAGTTAATTACCACATCTGTACGTCATTGTCGATCATACAGTTACATTAATAACTCTGTAACAACAAAAAGTCTGGAGCAGGGAGAATTCAGGATTTATCCCAACAAATGTTATAATAGCTTTAAGTAATGGACCCTTTTATCTCATTTGTGTAGTGGAACCATCTGTTTAAGCTACAGATTGCGCTCTTCTGTGAATACATTGTGTTTTCTCACCACTCTCAGCGCTAATTAGTATCTGGAGGCAGTTCATGTACTGGAACGTTGCTCACTATTGGCTGGCTCAAGCAGATCCCAGAGACCTCGGGTAAAATCCCTCAGAGATCTTTTAGCAATGACACCAAACAGGTTGCTCGCTTTAAGGGGATGTACACAGCTCGAATCCAAGGTCCCTTATTTGTGTTTTCCTTTCTGCTCCCGTCTTTGTCTCATCTAGTGCCTCGAAGGCTCGCCAGATACTCAGGCCACCGGTAACCACATTTAGCACAGTCACTGTGCCTCGTGAATCAACCCAAAACCTTGGCATCTTTGCATTTTAATTAATTTCACACTGAATCCTCTTAAAGTGGTAATACACTAGTCATTTGTTTTTTGTTTTTGACAAGTGTGCATGGGCAGCGATCCCAGCAAAACGAGACAAAGTAAACCATAGCATTTGAAATCCAAGTTGCAAAACAAGTCCACCTGTTATCCACAGAAAGCTCCCTCTGGGTATATATATTGTGTTTTATTTCAATTTCACAACTTTTAAATCATGTTAATGGATGTCCCTGCACCACATCAGTAGTCAATAGTTTCCTCTGCCTTTGTCACGATGTCCATAGTGATAACCTCATGCTGGCTGTTTTTAAGCCCCTAATTCATTCTTTTGTCCATAAATGACTGTCTATGATTGCTACATTTCGGTCTTTTAATCCTCTTTCTTCTCAGTGTTTCATTTCACCCTGTGTAAATGGGTAATATTGATTCCATCTCTATTTTTGTTCTCCTTTTTGTCTCTATTGTCTCCCTGTAGCTTCTGAGATTCCCTCTGATAGCCTTGTTCTTGCTTACAGCAGCATTAAGCACACAGCTTCTCTATCATAAATCCATCATTTCATCCCACACTTCTCTCGCTTGTCCACTGAGATCATCAGCTGCTTGCAGAGTCTTTCCCCCCTCTAAGCCATATCTGAATCTCAAACCTTCACATCCCTAGCGGTGGAATGAACTGCCCACCGCTGACAGTGAGCAGAGTTTCATCTCTTTCTATATTCTTCTCCTTAAAGGTGTTTCATGCTGATGTAATTTTTCCTTTTTTGTGCTTTATACCCATTTCTCAAAAATCGCAGACTTAAAAAGAACAGCACAGATTATCACACACCCTCATCATATAGCTGGAAATCAATTGCCATTTAAGATGGAGTGCAAACAGTCCTGTGTATCAAGGAACAGTGCATTCAAAGAGGAGCACTTTATAATTATATTCTATACAAGTCAGCATGACTTTTCCTTGGATCTATTGTTCTTCTCACACAAAAATAAAGCTTTTTGGTTGTAGTAATAGTAATTTATTCTTCAAGCCCAGAGGCACTAAAACGGAGAGGAAAATCCTTTTTAGTGTAATCAAGTCACCCACTTTAAACCAAGAGAAAGGTCTTCATTGCAGAGACTCGGGAGAATATAAATGTCAAAATGCGTGAAGTATTCTGCTTCCAAATAAGTGGTAGACTTTCACCTCTCAAGCATACATCTCTGCTGGAGAGAAAACTGTAATGTGATTTTTGGTCTGTGGGAGATCCTTAAGCAGTAAACATGGGAATAAGGTTATTGTGTCCACGCTGCATCCCAGTCGCTGCTGTAATTTCGAAACAGCTGGTGGTTTCTAAAGTAGTGATGCCACTCAGGGGCGACCCTGCTGCAATCTGCTTGAGGCTGATGTTTTACTACAAGTCTATGAGAATGACTGTGACTGACAGACATCCTCTGTGTCAGTCATAAGCATGCACACACACAAACACAAACACTGTGCGGGAGAACAAATAGTATTCGTCTGTCAAGCATAGCACCATGTCAGACTAATGCAAGGTGTGTCAGGGGAGCCCAGCATGCCTTGTTCACATCAACTCACAACAAATCAGAGCTGAAAAGAATTGGACCTGGAGACCACACTTGACATGAATAGACATAGATGAAGAATCCAGGCCTGTTCAGCTGCCTGGTGTGGCCTTCGAATACCAACGTCTCATCTAAGGTTACCCTCTTACACACCTCTTGCCCCAGGATGGTATTTTTCCTGAAAACTGTTGGCAGGATATCACCTTCACTGGATGATTATGAAAGAGTGTCAGTCCTGCTTAGACAGGAAAGACAGATGGCACTAATAGTGTAACATATGACACAGGCTTCCTCACTGTACACTATGGCCAGGTCCCAGGAAATCTGACCTGGGATGAGTACAGACCTGCGTTTATTACAGAGGACACATTCGTACTGCATGTGCTGCTTATGTACCATCTAAGATAGCGCTGACAGATATGGAGTATGTCAGAAACAGATAAATAGCAGGGAAGGGTTTGTTTTCCTTATTCCTGCCTGAGTCAGCACCACGGTTGTTGTGTGAACTTGATTGGAAAAATGCTGCAAACAACAGCAAATAATATTGTGGTGCTATCAAAACAATCACAGCACAAGGGCTTGCTAAATGTACCACTAAATATTTCATAGTGTGCTCATTTGGAAAACAGAATACCAGTTAGTGTGTAAATACCCATTGTTATTTCAGCTGTTGTGGGATAAACCCCTTTATCTCAAAAACAGGACCAAGAACAAAAATATCTTGTTTTGAGCTTCACTTTCCAACATTTCTGAGCCTATAGAGTAGCATGAAAAGAAATATGCATTTAGTACTGTTTTAGCGATAATTTTTCATTATATTTATACTATGTCTGCACTGATACTTAAGTATTTTCTTTACAATGAACAAACACCAGTTATATTTGTAGTGCATGGCGCATGTATACACAGTATTTTCACTGTATATTGATATATTGATGCCAGCTGGGTCTTGTGCAAGGGAAGGCATTTTAACATCTTGCTTCCTGTCTAGGTAAGGGTAAACCCACTTTTTATTGCCACTGAAACCGAATGATTCACAAACCCACAGAAATAAAACAGATGCAGTGTGGAACACATACAGTAAAAAATAACACTGACAATCTGTGCAGATGCAACAAGGTTTGTGGGAACACTTGAGAATTTTACATAATGCATGAAGCAGCTTATGATTTATAGCTGAGTGAAGGTGCAGTATACAAGCTAATGCACACCTCTGTGTTAGACGAGCTGCTGTTCCAGCTCCTGACCTCTGCTAGATCAATGTGTGAGCACAACCCGCCTTGTCAGAACAGTGAGCCCACTTCTTGCAGGTCATGTTCATGTTCACACATTAACAGTCGACATTCAGGCTGTTTGAGGACAGAAAGGAAAGAAAGCATGTCCGATATTGTATTTCTACTTGATTTTCTACTTGTCTATTTCAGAACTGGATGTTTTGAAGTCTGCTTGTGCACAAGTCGAGTCTTTCAGTTTAGTGTCATCCTCCATTATGCTCTGACTGGACAGTGTTTTCTAATGATGTTGTGGTGCATTTTCCCCCTCACATAGGCAGTAAAAGTAAAAGCTCTGGGCTTTACTTCCAAGTCTTCACTCAATCTCTCTTTTGTTTTTGTTGTTTATGTGCATCGAGGGGATTTTGTATGATTACTTGTGTGGATTGGGAGGTTTGTTAGAGTTCTTTAAAAGATCAGAATGGACTCTTCTCTGTCTCCTTGCAGCTTTTTTACCCCAGAGTTTTCCAATTTGTTCCATTGTTAGGAAGAAATGAAAAGGTACTGACAATGTTCAGCTAAGGGTCTGAATATTAATACCTTAAACAATCATGAGTGTGCAGACCTCAAAGCAAGGCCAGCAGGTCACTCTAATTCTCATTCTGCAGTATCATAATCACTTTTTCTGATTTTGGTCAGTTGGTACCATTGGTTAATATTTCAAGATGGTAAGGTAATGTGGGGTGTTAAAAAGAGACTGGAAAGTCCTTTTTATAGATCTGCTTCAAAATTACTGTCCAGAATGAATGTTCCATCATATTTCATGAAAATGTAGTTTTTGCCCAATTGTGTTGTCAGATGGAACAGAAGTGACTAGATGTGTAACATAGAAACAGGTTCAGAATGTTTTCTATACAGGGGTCTTCGGTTTAATACATTTTTCATATGTTGTTGGAACAGTGAAGTAGACCAGTATGGGTGGGGGGTGCTCACCGTAACTACAGAAAACCTAAAGTCAAACTTAACACGCTTCGAACATCCAACCCAGTTTCTGAGTCTTTGTTATACTATTGGCACCCCAGCCTCAGAATGTTTTCTCAAAGTGTTTTTTTTTTTTGCAGTGGAGCTGAGAATTCAGCAGCACTGTTGCTGCAAAATGTATATAGGGGAAACCCTGCACTTGGGTTCTGCTTGCGGCCACCCTGCTTCCCGAGGCTACATATATTAGTTCGGTAAACCTCCGTATTGTATTGAAGGCGCTGAACCGAAACGGTTCGATATAAATGAGTGCGCCATTACACCCATAGAAGTGACAACACAACCTCCTTTTGTGGAGGCAATCAACTAATGTTTCAAGCTCACGCTAAGATATAGAACTGAACAGGAACAAAACTATAACCCTAAGGAGTGAAGCAAGAATATTCTTTTAGGATATATTTGCATAGCATTTCAATAGAAAACAGCCTAAAAGCTGACACTGGTGGGGAAGGTGTGAAGATCAGGAGAGGTAAAGGTGGCAAACAAAAAAATAAAAAAACATGCATCTAAAAAACAGAGAATGGGTGGGGAAGAGGGGGCTTTTACAGATCACTGGCAATTGCTTATTTTGTCACATTAAATTTGATGCAAGGCATGTGTGAGATTGGTCATGTCCCTTGCCCCTCGCCTTGCGGCCGCAGTTTTACAATCCAGTGATATTGTGTACATGGAGGCTGGTCCTCCTCGCTTTCAGGGTGCTATAAATAGGGGGAGAGAAGCCTCAGGCTCTCAGTTTAATGAGATTAAACCAAACCAGCCACAGCTCCTAGTGTTTTATTGAGCTTTATTTCAGTTTCCATTCGTATTTCAATATGTATAAGGAAGATATTGAGTGTGCCTCCTTCTGCATGCTCCATGTAGCAGCACTGGCCTGTGCATCACTATGTGTACGTGTTTTGTGTGTGAGAAGGCACTAACAGCAGAGTGTGAGATAATGTGAAAGACTTGTGTATGTGTGTAGTGTCCTCATTTTGCACCCCGCAAGGCATGGCAGACCTCCTAAAGATGTGTTCATCATGATGGTAAAGCATTTGTCATCATAAGTCTATGTTGTCACGAAGCTTCAACCTCTAGCTTTTAACTGTCCGGTGATTCTGTATTATGCATGTGAGAGACCTGTCTGTTAGTGCCAAGGGAAAAGTGATCCAGTGTATCCACAGGCTGGTGCATCACTATGCTTGAATCCTATTTCATGAAAGCAGACAGAACTGGCACTGAATGCCTATGTGTGAGCATGTGCTTGTGTGAGGCTTTTGTGAGACGGAAAATATCTAGGGACACACAGAGTGGGAGACATCCATTCTGTGTGGACATACTGCTGATTCTTACAGCTCATATTCAGTGACTCTAACGTTTTGAAATGGTCTGCTAGACTCTCTCTGTAATTCCTACCACATCGCTCAGGCCTCATTACCCAATCACAGCTCTTCCTCCATCATTTTGCCATCACTTAGGGAGTGCTTGGCTCACCAGGTTCACTCCATTCTCTGCTGATAAGCATATCTGCTATTCATCTTGTGTTTCTCCTTTCATTAGACGCGAACGTAAAATTATCAATGTCATCACCACCTCTAAAGCTCATCTTAAGCCCACATTCATCAGTGGTCAAAGGAAGAAAAATAGAAGGGGAGATGAATAAAGACAGCAGGAGTTGAGCTTCTTTGCCTAACAGTGACAGTAATGGACATAAATGAAAGCAAATGTATGCATCTTTTGCAGTTTGAGCTGCCGCAGCTCTCAGATTTTATTTAGCATAAGCAATGGCAGTTCTTTCACAGTGCTTTTGACAGGATTTAGGTGGCAGAGTGTATAGGTGAGGTGGTCATAAATGTGGGTTTTTCTCATCTGCCCACCCACTGAGTTATTAAGGCTAACCTGCTGGTGTGAGCTGATGTGAGGAAAAGATGAAAAACAACCAAGTCGTCAAAAAAAAAAAAAAAAATCATTTCCATTATATGTTCTGGGAACTACAGATAAGTATAATCTCAGTTAATTTGTTGAATAAATTCACAATCTCCTTTCATTTGTCCTTGATGGATCCACTCATCTTTACTTTTCCCTCATGGGGATGGTTGGATAAGTCAGTAGGAAGACAAAATCCAGGACTTCGCCACCAAACAACACTGTTTGCAACCCAGCTCCTGTACATTTTAAGCTAAAACAAAGGGTTAGGGGTTTGTGGCTTGGTTTAAATATCAGTATATGCAATGAGAATTTTTTAATCACATCATTGATCATTTTACTAGGTCTCCCTAACATTAACCAACAATTTGAATCTTTAAAACTTAATGCTATATTTGGTATTTGGTGTGATATATATATATATATATATATATATATATATATATACACACACACACACACAC
>JAPTYQ010116912.1:0-11121 GCA_029814465.1 Ostorhinchus cyanosoma | reverse complement strand
GCACCTCCTCCCTGTGTTTCAGCAAAGGGATCAGAATCAAACGCACCTCCTCCCTGTGTTTCAGCAAAGGGATCAGACTCAAACACGCCTCCTCCCTGTGACTCACTCAGAGGATTTGAATTTGCATTTCTTTCCATGACTTCCCTCTTCTGTGGGGTTCCTTCAGCTTCTTGAGGCCAGTCTGCTGCGACCCCACTGGGTGGACCCTCTATGAGCTCCGGTTCCACATCCTCCAGCGGACCTTCTCTTTCATCACAGAGTTCGTCATCAGCACTGGCCCAGCCTCCTCCCTGGGCTCCATCACACCATTCCTCAGCTGTCTCATATTCTGAGCCAGACCCGTCCGGAGACCTGAACCACTTGTCCCGCCCGGCCTCGGTGCTGTCCTGGATCTGTTCCCCATACTCATTGGTGAATATGAGTCCTGGGGTGGACTGTCTACGTTGATCCTGCCCTGATTCTGCCTCATCACTACTCCCTGCACCGGTTTGGAGGTTGGGGTTATTGGGACAACTGAGTTCCCGGCGGCTAACCTCATCTTCACCGGCTGGTTTGTCTGCCTGGGTCCCGTCCAGCTCTACAGCCGGGGCCTCAGCAGGTGAAACCGTGTCTTCATTGGCTCTCATTGAACCAAAATCTGCAGACCAGTCAGCAACGAAGCCGCCCCCTCCATCCTGCTTGGAAAATGCAGCTTTAAGTTTGGTAATCCCTACAAGTCTGAGTAGCATCAAAGGTCTAAGACGGGGATGGGCAACTTCGGTCCTCGAGGGCTGGAGTTGCCTACCCCTGGTCTAAGAACTCTGATGGGTGTCACTGTTCCAACTGGAAGGTTAGAACATGGACATAAACTGAATACAGGCTTTCTTTCTGATATTCCTGGGATTGGTTCCATCTACAGTCACTTTTCTGTTGTAAGAGTGATTTGATTTCATTATGGATTATATTTGGCGTCATACAGCCATCACAAACAAAAATAAGATGTTTATGTAAAAAAAAAAAAAAAAAAAGCTTAAAGGTACCATAAAAATATCTGTAATGTGTGAAACCAAAACAAACTGATCATGATGGTCTCTATCAGTGAAATTAAGACTTAGTGATGATAAGAAATGAGGTGTACTTACAGGCTCGGCTGCCTGAGCGTTTGCCTGAAAAAAAGGGGAAAAAAACCCAAACAAACCAAAGGTTAGACTGTAATCATCAGGTAACCACAGTGACCTCATTACTATTCACTCTCAACCTGCCAATATTGTTTGATATCATAGACTTTACTCACCGACCACATATCCCACGGTACAGCTGTCTGAAGAGGTAGAGCACATGTTCAAACATCCTTTTATCACCACAAAGACTAGACATATTTACTAATCATTACTTTGAGTGGTCATATTATGCTTAAAAACATTTATACTGATATCTCTATTAGTTTATCATTGTATCAAGTTCTACATTACTGATAAGAATTATGATCCTCAAAGCATCTATTCAGTGGAAGAGCTTAACCCAGAGCCATAAGATATATATATTTGTTGTAACGTCTGTGAAATTTATGCTAAGATTGGAAAAGCGAAAAATTTATTTTCAAAATGTTTAAAAATTAGTAGATAAATTGAGCAGGATTTCTTGAATAGAATCCTGTATTTTAGTTCCAGGATGTGACATCAGGCAGGTACCAACAGTGTGGAAAGTGGTTCTGAAAGTTCTGGTTCCTCCACCAAACATTTACGCCTGAGAACTTGTTCAAGTATTAGAAATATGTAGGTACAACTAAATATGACCTGCTTGTTTTCTTTGCATTATTTGACACTCAGAAAACTGAACCTTATAACAAAACCATAAATGTTCCAGCAATTCGGGAAAAGAGATGAATTGACCAAAGCTTCTGGATCAATTAAATCTGATCCATACAGAAGGGTCTGGGTAGTTCCATGTGTGGTCTACAGTTTGGTTTTCCTCTGACCTGTGGGATCGGTGAAACACTTTCATCAGGCTGAAAAGCGTCAAAGTCCAGGTCAAGCAGAGATTCCCCTGGTCTTTCATTGGGCTGTGGACGATAAGACACGCACAAGGGTTAGGGTAGGGTTAGTGTAGACCTGTGAGACTTGGACACTGGTTTCACAGTTAGATGTGACATTTTTACAGGGTTTGTATTTGTATTTATTTATTTAGTTACAGGATAGTGTGTACTGGCATTAGTTGCAAAGAACGAGATGCATGCACCAGAGTTAGCAGGGAAGCTAATTTCCGTCTGTTGTCCTGGACGAACAACCATGAGAAAACTTTACATCGATTATGAAGAAATGATATACTGGAAGAAAACCTTTAAACATGACAGATATAGGAAAGCATGCTCAGGCTGAACAGTTACAGCCAAATAGATAAAAAAGGGGCTTACATTCCAATGGTTAAGGTTAGAGGTTAAGGTTAGGGTTAAACCCAATGTCTACCTGTGACACTTGGGACACTGGTTTAAGAGTTAACTGTGACATATTTACAGGGTTAGGGTTAGTGTAGGGTTAGGGATAATGTAGGGTTAGGGTTAGTGTGGGTTAAGGTTAGCCTAACACTAATTACCTGTGAAGGTGAGGGTGCAGGAAGGAACTCTCCTCCGAACAGGTCAATAATCTGGTCCTCTGCCACCTCTTTAGTAGGTGTGACCTTCGGAGGTGGAGGCACCGGTGGACCCTTTCTCAGCTGCAGAACAAGACCAGAGTGATTAACACACAACAACATAGTGAAAAAACTAAATGCAATTAAGTAACTCTACATCAAGCAGAGCAAACTAAAGCAACATTAGATCAAGCTCATAGGGTTAGGGTTAAACACTGAGGGTTAGCGTTATACACTGAGGGTAGAGTTAAACACTGAGGGTAGGGTTTAGGGTTAGATTCATCCGGGTCATCAGGGTTAGGGTTAGGGTTAGGGTTAGGTTGATCCGGATCATCAGGGTTAGGGTAAGACTGATCTGGATCATCAGGGTTAGGGTTAGGGTTAGGGTTAGGGTTAGTTAGATCTGGGTCATCAGGGTTAGGGTTAGGGTTAGGGTTAGGGTTAGGGTTAGGGTTAGTTAGATCCGGGTCATCAGGGTTAGGGTTAGGTGAGGTCTTTTTTTCTCTCTGAAGGGGGCATTTCGTCAGGTCTTCTTGCTCCCATTCGCTCATGTAGATATTGGCGTAGAACAATTTTTGGCCCATGGCGGTTGCATGAATTTGGAGGTAGGTTTTATTGTCAAATTCAAAGTCATTTTGGGTGAGGCAGATTTCCAAGGGCTGTAAAAGTGTGGTGTCTGAGCGATCTAGATCTGGGTATGTATGAAAAATGTTTCTAATGGCATTGAGTCCAGCTATTGTGTCAATGTTAGTTATAAGCTGTCTACATCTAAGGTGAAGAGGAAGTTGTGGCTGGGAACCGCCATGGGCCTGATCTTAGCTAGGAAGTCATAGATGCCCTTCGGATACCTAGGGTGGTTTGTGGAGAGGGGGGTTCAGAAAGCGGTTGATGTAAATGGAAACCTTATAGGAAATTGAGTTCCAATCAGAGACGATGGGGTGGCCTGGGGGAACTTCACAGGGGACATTCCACTACTCAGGAGGTCCTGGATGGGTGTAGAGGTAGTTGGTCCAGGTGTGTGAATATGCCTGCAGTGATCCAGGGATACAGCTGGGAGGGGGGGCAGTCTGTATGGAGTTAGAGGGTGATATGTGTTGGCTGGGTCCCAGTTGCAGACAGGTCTCTGTGGGGTGGGATTGGGTCAAGTATGGTTGACTGGTTGTGTGTAGCGGTGCGGTGGGGGGAGCGCTGTTGGTCTGTGTTGTCTTGGTGGGGGTAGTGTTGTGGGTTTTTGATTTTATATATGGATCATATTATACTTATTCTCTGTCTAAGTATTAAATGTGTTAAATGAAATGTCACAATGACAATGTCACCAGAAAATGTCAGAGGACCTTATCACAGTATCGAAGCAGAGGACGCCTGGTAGTCTGGAACTGCCTTATCGAACATCTATGTCATATGTTTGCGTAAACAATTCTGGAGATGGACAATAAGAAGAACTGTCAGAAATTATACGGGGAATTCAGACATTGAGATGTTGTCTGTGTGCCTGTTCATCATGTAGCAAATAAAGTTCTTCTGTGAAACGATCCATTAGTTTTACGTCGTTTTGTCAACGATGACAGTGTCTGTGTGTACAGTCTGTGAGTGTATCTGTATGAGTGGGGGGGAATATTGTGAAGCTGTTGATGTCCAGTGGTGGTGGCCTAGTGTTTGACTGTAGGTGAATGTTGGTGGGGGACGGCTCAGGTGTAGAGTTAGGGTTGTGTGTGCCTGAGTGAGGGGGGGTTGGTTGTGGGTGTCTGGGGGGGTCTGCAGAACCCGTTGGGTCTGGTGTGTATCATGTTGTGCTAAGATGTTCATGTTTGTGCCCATCCAAGTTTGTGTGTTCAGTTGTATCTGTGCTGTTGTGGCCGGAGTGGGTACAGCTGGCTAAATGAATTATGTCAGCTTTTGTGCCTTAGTGGTTCATGGCAGAGGGAAAGGTGTCGGTCTGAACTGCCTGTGTTATGATGTTATAGTGAAGAGGGAGTTGGATGACTCTGAAATAAAGTTTGTCCTGTTGTAGTGTGTCTGTCTGGTACGTGTGTTGGGGTATGGCTATGTGTCCTGGTGGGAGGTGAGCGGTTGGCTGTGTGTGTGTGTGTGTGTGTGTGTGTGTGTGTGTGTGTGTGTGTGTGTGTGTGTGTGTGTGTGTGTGTGTGTGGACATGTTAAAGGATATCTTGTTGTCCCTCTATGTGTGTGTGGTGGACTTGATGTTGCATCCTCTGCGTATGTCTGTCCCTGTGTGTGTGTGTGCATGAGTGTGTGTGGTATGTGTGCATTTGTGTTTGGGGGAAAGGCTGGTGAAGGATGTGTGATCCGGATCACCAAGGTTAGGGTTAGTGTTAGGGTTAGATTGATCCAGTTCATCAGGGTTAGTGTTAGGGTTAGATTGATCTGGATCATCAGGCAAGTGACAGAAAAATTCATGGAGAATGAAACATCATTTACACATGACTTTGCCTCCATAAAGTCCAGACTCTAAAATTTGGGATGAGATGAGGACTTGATGCAGCGGTCCAATTCTCCATCATCAATAATCACAAATGAATGCAACTATGGATGGAACAAATATTATCAACCTTATTGTGACATGACATAAGCATTATGTGGCAAAACAGATGTGACAGTGAATGTCTCCTGGATCAGAATCAAAGGGGGTGGAGCCAAGTATGGCATGGAAGACTTTTTTTGGCCGAGTTGTGTATCTTTCCAGTAAGAATAACAGATAATAACAATAACAATAATAATAATAATCGCTTCTGCTAGAAATAAAAAAAATATACAGATGAAAAAGACCTAAAATTTTTTGTTAATTTTAACTTAATCCTTTAATTTAAACCATGATGCAACTGATCTGAAAACATTCAGGTAAATCACAGTGTCTTCTCTTTTACATTCATCTTATTCAGAAATAACTGAGAGTATGATTCAGTTCTAAGGTGAGAATCTACCAATTTCTGAGCTCCAGTGTTTCTTCAGATCATAACAACAACCTCTGCATTGCCATACAAAATGATGGAATATATCTTATCAGAGTGGTGTTGATCCATCTTACTTATGGGTTAGGGCTTTAATCTGTCACCTGTCTACACAGGGTTAAGGTTAGGGTTAAGGTTAGGGTTAGGGTTAGGGTTAGGGTTAGGTTTCTAATCTGTCACCCGTCTGTGCATGACATGTTTAGATTTCCTATAAATCATCAGTAACCCTTTAAAAAGTCTTGGCCTCTCCAACAGAGGGTGATGAATAGCACACATGACTGCACTAAAGCACTAGAGCAGACCTACCACATTTTACATAGTTGTCATGGTTACTCACCATGACACAACACGACACAAGACATTAGCATGATGAAGACACATGATAAATGAGTGTGACAAACATCAGCACATCCAACACAAACAGCTACAACATGAAACAGCACTGTTCTAATGGTCCATGATATTTTCTACAACACCGGTTCCCTAGAATCATCCAGTCCCAAACACTGGGTTCGGGTTCAGGTTCAGGTTCAGGTTCAGGTTTAGGTTCAGGTTAGGATTACAGTTAGGTTAGGGTTCAGGTTAGCGTTATGGTCCAGGTTCAGGTTCAGGTTAGGGTTCATGTTAGGGTTAGGATTTGCGATAGGCTAGGGCAGTGGTTCACAATCTTTTTTGAAACAAACAACCACTAACGTCATCATGAGCCTCCATCCCTGAAAAATATTTGCAACGGGGGTTAGGGGTGCGTCTGCAATGTTAGTCTGTAAGTAACACGACTGACCTGTTTACAGAGGATGTGGTGGGTTATATAGCTCTGTAGGTATATTTTGCCTTTGCCTCTGTTACACAATGGTCCTCATTCCATATGACTGGGGAGGTTCGACAGATTGAGCCGTTAAGAGCACAAGCAGCACTGATTTTTCTAATCACAACCATAATCCATACCCAAATCCAAAGTTTGTTCATATATAGATATTTACACACTGTGATGAATAACAGTGACTAACACCCCCCATTTGTGTCTGAGCACCCCCCTCTCAGCTTTCGCTTTCAAAATGCCCCTTAACATTGTCCCAACACCCCCTGGGGGATGATACCGCCCCCCCGTTGAGAAACACTAGGCTAAAGTTAGGGTTAGGATTAGGGTTGAGACAAGGGACCAATCCCAATTCATCCCTTGGCTCTCCAAACTGAGATTTTTTGGGACTAAACTTCAAACGGAGGGGTATGAGAAATTCCCCGTAATTCTGTTCAAATCATCGGCAAGATGGAGGTAAACAGCAAAAAGTACAGCAGTGTGATGACAGAAACCACTTAATCATTTGATTGTCCATTTAATGCAATTTCAATGTGTTATGGACTGCATTTCTGAGGTTTGTGGTTGATAGATGTAAAAAGATGCCCATGGAGCAGAGTCGGTTACAGCTGCTGACGGCATGGTGAATATGTTGCAAACAATGCTGTCGCATCTGTTCATAGCGGCATCTGTGACTGCCGATGACATAACAGGTCTGGAAGGGTTGTCCGATTTCATAAGGGAATGTTTCAACCCCTACCCCTTGTGACTCTATTTCAAGGAATAGTCCAAAGTGCAATGGCTAAGGGGTAGTTGTAAGGGGGAAGGGCCAAGGGGTGAATTGGAATTGGGCCCAGGTTTAGGGTTCTGGTTAGGGTTATGGTCCAAGCTAGGGTTACAGGTAGGGGTCAAATTCAGATTAGGATTAGGGTTCGTGTTACATTTAGGGTTCAGGTTAGGGTTTGAGGGTTACTATTCACTCCTTCCTGAATGTTCAACCAGCTTCATGGTGTTCATCACCGCTCTGTCACATCTCATGAACAGGGTTAGGGTTACAGTTAGGGTTCCGATTAGGGTTAGGGTCAGATTTATCCATATTTGTTTATCCCATGAATAGAACCAATGACCACCAACAATGATAATCATTGAAGCTTTAAAATCTGCTCTAATTCTACAATGACACTGACGACACAGAAGGAGGTTAGGGTTAGGGACCAGTGTTTAGGTTCGGGGACCAGTATTTTAGAAACATCTCACTTCACAAACATACACATATTTGTCCAAATCTATTTGACAAACATGAGGCTACAGAAGGCTAAGACCGACACCTAGAGGTCACCACCTGCTGACGGACAGACACTAGTTGGGTTAGTATTGTATTATTGTAAATAACAATACTGGATTTATTTATTCACTAAACAGATACAGGAACACAAACAAGAGACCAAAACTGTTTTATATATTCACTCACCAATAACAGACAAAAGTGTGCAGCAAAGAAAAACAGCCACAGAGAGTTACTGAGAAGTTTGGCATCAGACTGAACAATCAGACAAAGACAACAGAGTCTTCATCAGAATGAACAATCAGACGAAGACAATGACATCTTCTGCTGCTAAACTTATTCCAGTTTTAACAGTGGATAACAGTGCATACACTGCATTTTAACAATGACAACATCCTGAATTAAAGGTAGGGTAGATTTTACTCAGATGAAGATGGAGCTAATGTCCTGTCACTGCATAACTAACAACATATTTTTTATAAATTATCCTGCAAATAAAGTGTGGTCTGCAAATATAGAACACACACAACATCCGTCAAACCCTGATCTGAAACCTTTATCCTTCTACTGTTCAAACATGGTTTAATAATTAAACGTGCTCTTTCTGACCACTAACATCATGTTTGATTGATTTCACTAATTCCTTCAGTTACAGCTGAAACCCAAGGGACAGGGTTAGAGAAAATGACAAGAAAATGAATGAGGGTTAGGGTCTATACCCTGACCTTCACTCATTTTCTTGTCATTTTCTTTGGTTTCTGGAGGTTCGGCCTATGTATGATGGCTCTGTGCTGTTCTTATCACTTTACAATCTCATGTTTGCTTTATTTTGGACTAGATCTATTGTTTGTCTCAGGCTTTCATAAGAAAAAGAATTGTAACGCATTTATCTAATGGCCTAATACAGATGCTTAATAAAAAATTACATAAGTAGCTAGTAACAGGAAATATCTCAAATGTCCTGAGTTACTTATATCCACAACACGTGGTGTGATGAGTCTGTTCCAGCATAAGTTTTGGAAAGATCTCCACTCAGAAATGCAACTAGAAACCACTGTGGTGAACCTGTAATGGCTCATGTCTACCTGTATAGGCGACTTGGGCCGAGGTGGTCCAGGTGAGACGGGCCGGAGCATGTGATTGGAGCTGGCATCTGGACTCTCAGGTGGACTTTCATCGTCTGGTGGTGACGGGGTTCGAGCAAGTCGCAGCGGTCCTGAATCACTGAGAGACCAGACAGAAATGAGCAATGTGAGAATTGGCTAAACTGAAAATACTGGAGCAAATGCACTGAAGTTCAATCAGTCCTCAAGTCCATCTTACCTGGGAGCTCCTTGGATGGTGAACATTTTGTCTGAGTGCTGCTCTCCAAGCTTTGTCATCACTTCATACAACTGTTTACAGAGCTGAAGGAAGTCAATTATGACAAATTAGAAAACAGTCATGAAACACTGGATGACAGCAAAATAATCAAAGACAAGTTCATTATCCAAACATGACATGGGATCATGAAGTCATCCAGTCATACATCTGAGATCATCTGTACAAGGATAAAAGTGTACAAACAGCATAATTACTAATGATAATTCAGTGTTTCCTGTGGAACTGATCTCTTCGTGTGGCGGTGTGTATTTTTGGTTGGGCTGTGATATATATATATATATATATATATAAAGACACAAACATAGATAAAAGCCACATGACATATAGATTGAGTGGAAAGAACACACTGACCACAGAGATCTCTCGGTGAAACCTGGCCTCCAGAGACGTCACACTCTTGTAGGTGTTGATGTAGAACGCGACTCGGCTGCAGAATCAGAACACACCATCTGTGATACAGCACTGCTCCCCAAACCAAACCAAATCAAACCACACATCATGACATCTTTAACTCACATATTATCTGGGTGTGATATGTTGGGGGAATGGAGGACATTTTTTCAGGTATGTACATCTCTAATTAATACATTTTATTTAAAGGCACCTTTCTTGGCACTCAAGGACACCGTACAATAAACAACATGATACGTGATGATGAATGCTGTTTTCCCAATGCCTCACAGTTCTCTCTACATATCTATATATAATACCTAAACTAATGTTTTAATTACATGGGACAAGCCTCCTTTGCAAAAAAGATCTTATCTCAAGGGACTTCCAGGTAAAATAAAGGTAAAATAAATATAGAGATAAACCAGTGGAACTGAGGACAGAAACACCACAAATGCACTCTCAGTGCTTTAACCCTAACCCCAACCCGAACCCTAAAGGCCACCTCTACAACTTCCCCTAGGGTCAGGGTCAGGGTTAGAATAAAAGCTATAGAATAAAGGTTAGCGTTATGCTCAGGGTTAGGGTAAGGGTTAAGAGGTTAACCCCAACCCTAATCCTTATTCTATATCTTTTCTTGAGTTAGGTTTAAGGGGTAAATCCTAACCCTAACCCAAGAAAAGCTATAAAACAAAGGCCCTGGAACACCTGTGACCCCTACAGGTAAACACTACAGGTGACCACTGAAGGTGAAGTCTACTCAGATATAGAATTCTTTCTCAAAATGCACCCTGCATTCAGGTATGTTTGTCATGTGACTCACTTGTCCCACAGAGTCGGCAGCTCATCCTGTAGACCAACATTCAGGTCATCAAATACCCTCTGGGCCTTTTTCAGCTCGTCCTCTGCCTGAAAACACACACAGATGTATGAGGGTTAGGGTTAGAAGCAGATTATAGTCTGGACTGAAACAGACCAACAGGGTTAGGGTTAGCCTTAAACCCCTAATCCAGGCACCATGCATAGAGAATATTCACACCTGTACCTACATCATCATTCTCCTCTGACCCATAACTAATACTAAGCATTCACTGGTTACCTATGACCAGCCATGACAGGACAATCTCAACGAGCAGAACAAGAACGCTTTAAAAATACCACGTGTAAAAACAAAACCAGTCCAGGGTTTATCTGAATTCAGATCCTATCTTTGAACCCGAATCCTGGATCAGCTGACCTTCATCATCTTGCGGTCGTTCTTCATCCCCGATGCCTGCAGAGTTTCCACATGATGCCGAGCACTGTCGTAGTCGATGAGCTTCCGACTTCTCTTTGCCACACGGGTCTGTGGACAAAACACGACAAAACTTAGTACAAAGTTAGATAGTTTTCCCACAGATAGACTGATGTGAATCACAGTGAAACCTTGAGGTCAGGAAACTGCTGAAGGTAGGCATCAAGGTTCAGAAGAGTTGAGTCAACCACTTTGTTATGGAAGTCTTCCCACAATGCATCACAGTCCTGCAATACAGCAACAACAACAGGGTCTCACAACAGAGAAAGGGTTTAAGTCCAAAGTAACACAATAATCTGTTATTAAATCGATCGATCGATCGATCGATAGATAGATAGATAGATAGATAGATAGATAGATAGATAGATAGATAGATAGATAGATAGATAGATAGATAG
>JAPTYQ010116873.1:4601-19549 GCA_029814465.1 Ostorhinchus cyanosoma | reverse complement strand
TAGAACCACACTGAGGAAAACAACAGATAGAATAGAATAAAACAGAATAAGCTTAATGTCTCTCTAAAAAAATTGGTCTGTAAAGTTCTCAGAAGGCAATTATAAGAACAGTTAAAAATAGAAATATCAAATCAGTCAAATAAAAAAAAAAAAAAAACGCACATAAGTAAAATAAGAAAAAGTCTATCACAAGAATAGTTTTGACTCTTTCCTCAAAATGTTGTAACTATTATTAGAGCTTCATCTTGTTACTAATTATACGTATGTGTATATATATATATATATATATAAAGTGAGAATAATAATAAAAAATGTATCACATGAGAAAAGGGGGTTTATATAAAAAATGCAATTGCAAAATACTAATACTATATTAAACAATAAACAA
Organism: Ostorhinchus cyanosoma; assembly: GCA_029814465.1. Taxonomy (NCBI): domain Eukaryota; kingdom Metazoa; phylum Chordata; class Actinopteri; order Kurtiformes; family Apogonidae; genus Ostorhinchus; species Ostorhinchus cyanosoma. Next base: position 19,161 of record JAPTYQ010116873.1, on the reverse strand, counting down.
CAATTAAACAATAATTAAAAGTTCAAGAAGGTCAAAAATTCTTGTTAGGATTCAGATAATGTGATCAACCTTACAGTGATTAGCATATAGTGCAACCAATCATCCAATCTGCATCTGAATGATTTGGAGGTTCAGGAGACTCTCCCCTCACTGGTATTAACCATATCTGTGTGATAGAAACAAAACTACTGGAAGAAAAGAAACAGCAAACAGACAGACTCACTATAGTGCTTTAACGCATAATCCATTCTAATAGCCCCCAGCATGTTTTCAGTCTGCTCTGGGATCTGATTTCAATACTCTGTAAATGAGGAACATAAAGTTTATCATTAATATGTGAGCGTTTTGAGATAAGGAGTGTGTATTTGAACACAGCTCCAATGCAGATGTGTGTCCATGCTGTTACTTTAGGTACATAGTGCTGGAAGAAGTTTGCAGATCCTTCATTTAAAGTGTCCATTTAAGGGTACTCTACTTTTCTTATTTAAAGGGGAAAAATAATCAACAAAAAGTAAAGATGAAGTAAAAGCACTGGTTTGGTCCAGAAGTACAGACCTTACATAATTTAATTACATGCAAAGTAGTTTTAGATAAATGAATGTACTGTCTGCATGGTCTACATTAAAAACACCCGCAAGTGATGAGAGCCTAAAAAACTCCAAACAACATTGTTTGTAGTCCTGGTGTGACTTTGTGACCTTTTCAGTCTGAGTAGTTCTTGCATCAGTGCCATGCTCTCTACCACAGTGAGTTCATCATTCACTGAAGTTTCATCATTTCTTTGAAGCGATGCCAGCGATGGTGACGTCATCGCCCTCACTCTTCTCTGATACTCGAAGGATTAGCCCATTCAGATCAGTCTGTGCTCTCACATGATCACCTTTGGAGTCGATCTGGAAAGATATGAACCGACACATTTACCCTGCAGCTCCACTTAACCCTTAAAGACCCAAACATCCATCACCCACCAAAAGCATCTACTGATTTAAACGGTTTAATACGCATTGATCCACTAATCCTATCAGTACATGTAAATAATTAGTGTAAAATGCAGTTTGTCATCTTTTCACGGTCATCAGATATGACCCATTTGGATGTTCAGAGGCTCCGTAGTTACCATGGAAACACTGTCATCTTCTACAACATTGAGTTGGATCAATGACAGTGGATGGAGATGTTTGCTTTATATTCAATTAATGATAGATTTCACTGAAAAAAGTTGCTTTTTCTGCAGTTTTCTCTGCAATTGTGCTATGAAGCTAACGATATGCTACGCAGACTGAACTTCACATAGTTAAACACCCAAATTAGCATGAATCGTAAGGCTTGATTTTGACTGAAGCTTGTAATTATTAGGCTAGGCTAATGTAAGCTAAATAAATAAAACTGAAATTCATGACTATAAATCCTAAGAATAGCATCTATAACATGTTAAATTAAAATCAGAGCGCGAACTTTAATTGGTTGCCATTCCGACATTTAATTTCAAAATAAAGTAGCTGTTTGTTTTGGATAATCTTATATGGTCCAACTAAAGCCTAAATGAATTTAAAAGTAAAAAATAGGAGTCATTTAGCAAGACTAATCTGTCAAATTGTCTCTAAAATATCCTGTCAGAGAGATTTCTACCATTTTGGACCCAATATGTAAAAAAAACCCCCAAAAAATCAGGTTTGTGTTCTGTATTGTTTTGTATGTGAGTGTATTATTTAAAATATTAACAGCAATGTTCCGATTCAGTGAAAATGAATTATGGCCCATTTGTTATTAATAGCTTTTATTGTTTGTTTGACTACGTGACAGATGCTATTGACAAACCAGTTAATTTTAAACGCTGAAATCATGTGTTTCCTGTATAAATGTACAACCTCCACATAATGGCAGGGCCGTACGGAGGCCAGTCAAGGGCAGTGAGAGTTGTAGCTTCCATTCAAACAGGCCACAAACAAGCAGAGATAAGACCATCAGCTGACAGTCGGGCGTCATGTGGATCGATATCAGTGTGAGGATGACTGATGGCACGGCTCGTCCAGGTGGGTCTGGAGACTGTGTGGTCTTTGTGTTGACCTTGACAGGATGAAGAGAAGGGAGGGGGTGACTCATTCATTCATGTGTTTCCACAGTAACGGGAGAAAAAAGGAGCGAGAAAGAAAGAGAGAGAGAGCGAGTATGTGTGAGCATGGGAATTCCCAAAAGGTTTGATCCAGGAGAGACTGAAGCCGGGGAAAAAATAGAACCGAAGACGGAGTCAAAGAGAGATGACGAGAAATCCTGGCGTTCAGATTTAGTCGAGAAAGCGTTGCTCTTTTACTGTTGGTGTGTTTCCTCTCAAAGCCTTGAGGCTGATGTCATGGAAAGGCTGCACTAAATCAGCTTCACTCTCACTTTAGACACGTTTTTATTGAGCTAAGTCTCCAGGTCAATGATGATGACGATGATGATGATGATGATGATCATGAAGATTGTAAAGCAGTGACGAATCAGTCGTTACCAGTCTGTGTATTCAAGAAAGAAAAAAAGCCTGTCATCTGTCACATTCATGTCAATATCATCAGTTTTCATAACGCTAAAGCTCTGAAAAAAGCTGTTACGGTGTCATTTTTCTGTGTTAGATTTAGGAAAATAGCCTTAACTTTACCTGAATGTATGTCTAGGTCTAGATTCTATCGTACAGATGGCTGTCAAACCTAAAAAGATCAATGTTATCATGTTAAAACTTGTTAAATAAAGTGCATTCATTCAATCATTCAGTCATTTTCTGTAACCGCTTAATCTTCTGGAGGGCTTTTTATTTATTTCCCAGGCACAGAGAGTCAATTTAATATAAAAGTATTTACACTAATTACAAATGTGAAAAGACTCTAAACTAAATTTTGAATTAGTTTTAGAGTTTAGTCATATGCTACAGTTAAACCATGTTAACTTGAGATCAACATGTTTTTAAAACATATTACAGCACATACATAATTAGAATATAATGATTCCCTGGGTAATATTCTTCTCAGTGGGAGATAATTCCTGCAAATTTCCATTCACTGCATTCCCACATTCAGAGGGACATTAACCAGGATTCTCTGGAAGATAAGATTTTAGATGTGAATGGAACCTTCCAGGATAAATAAATAAATAATCAAAATAATAGTAATAAAAAGCCTCACTCTATTCATGTATTTGATTAAAAAATTAATCATATATTTTGTAACCACTAAAAAGTCATTACTGCTGTAAATTATTTAGCATTATTTGTTTGGTGACAGGAAGTTCCCACGTCTAGATCCAGTTGGAGATCATGTAGAGTTTCTGTCTCATATCGATGGTAACCACACCTTTAATTGTACTATTCAGTGGCAGATCAGTAGTTCATTGACTGCCCTTTATTTTTAGCCTTAATTCAAAGACACCTGTTGCCAGTGCTCCACTAATCATACCATCTTAGTGGATTTTATGGCGGTCCAGAGTCCACACACTGCCAGTTAGTTACCACAGTATTCTTGACCTGCTTTATGCCCTTGACTAAGTCACTCTTTCACGCTCATTGAGCTCACATTGTCATGTGGGAGAAAGAGAACGCGGCACAAAGTCAGGTGTCTGATCTTTGACTGTGAACGTGAACATGCCCCGCTGAGTTTCCAAGAAAAGGGTCGAGCACGAGGACATCAAACGCCTTTATGGCCTATTGTACAGTACAGGCATTTATCATTTACACACACACATAAATCCAGAAACGTGCAAAGTCGGGGATTGGGATTAGAAGTGAACTTTTGGTCAGTTGGAAGAAAGCCCCACCCTGATAATGTTGTTTTATTAGCTGGGCCAGCTTAGCCACGTCTGAGCTGGACTCACTCTATGGCGTCTGTTATAGCTCCACAGACTCAAACTGCCATCAATTAAATCCTTAAATTAGCAGGAATGTTGATGAGTTCTGCTTTTGCTTTGCCATCTGAAACTCAAAGAAGCTTCACGGTACCTTCACACGTGTTCACATTGATTGTTTTACTATTTCATGGAGTGTGCGTCTCATAAATCGTGGCGGTATTCTGCCTGACTTCCATGTAGTCATAACTCACCCACACATTGACACATGAGCCTGAAGGGTCTGAATCAGTCTGGCCTGGGGCCAAGCAGCAGGTTGCCTCAGCTTGGTGGCTGTTTGAACAGGGATTTCACACTGGGAGGAAATGCAAGGGCTAATCTCACTGGGCTTTATTTATAAAGGCTGATTATAGTTATATCATAATGCTGTGCAAGCTCACACACAAACCTGTTAATATTCGTAGTGTGATGTTTGGTTTAGTACTGACCCTCAGTCATGTGCTGTGGAGGACAAACCAAGACTATATATATATATATATATGTGTGTGTGTGTGTGTGTGTTTTTTGCAAGCTGGATGACGCGTTCGCTGAAGAACCAGCAGAACCCTCGATTAACGGAAGCTTTGTGTTGATGTGGAATTTGAAGCTGAAGGTGCTTCAGTGAATAGAAAACTGATTCCATCAGAGTGTGTTTTATACTTTGTTGTTCTGTCTAGTTATTATTTTTTATTCATATTTCCATCCAAAGGGCTGATGTGCTGTTTACCATTTGCCTATGCATGACATGAACTCTACTGGGACAAACTGCCTGAAAGCTGTTTGCTGAGACGTTCAGAGACAATTGCATTAAAATGTTTTATCAGATTAATCACGATGATGAATTAATCCACATTAACGTGATAATTTTGACAGCCCTAAATAATATATGTCTCCATAATATCAACAATCTGAAGTATAAAAAAAGCACGGTGTTAAATGTTCAATATGTCAAAGTGATGCATCCTCATGTGCTTTTTTGATAACGTTCCTTCAGGTTCTCTTTAGCTCATCTACAGTGTTAACAGTGTGAAAAACTAGCTACTGTTTCCATACAAATGTAGTTTTTCAGTGTCAGCAACTGTTCCCGAGCACAACCCATACACCAACACATGCAAACCTTCAGCTCGTTCCTCATCTGCCTTTAACATGTGATAAAAACACAATTTACATTAAAATCATGAATAAATTCAGTTGTTCTGAATAACTATGCTCTGCTTCATTACGCTGTGAAGCTAACAAAATGCAAAGCTATAATACACCGCTACGACGACCCCCGCACGCAACTGACAGCAATTTCTTGATTTTATCTTTAAGTTAGAATTTTTGCGGACAAAACGTGTTACTTTATAACTTTAACTTTCCGAGCGGCGAATCACAGGCGCTGAAGCTAAAGGGAGTCCAACCTCAACCCTGAGTCTGTTGCTGTCAAACAACATCAAACAGAAATGTGCTCAGAGATCATGTGGGAGACCAAGCCTCTTCCTTTGTGAAATAAAACTCCAAACAAATCCAATAACAATAGAGGACATCAAAAATATCCTGTGGTAAAGAGGCCCGGGGTTTGTAGAAGAGGAACATTTGGTCCGGAAACACGACGGAGACATGTGGACAAATCTGACGGAGGCTCCTCGCAGCGATACCATAGTGTTCGTCTGTTTTTTTGGTTGGGTTTAGGTTTAAAAGCTCTGAGTTTTTTGTAAAAGATTTTGTTCCTCTTAGTCTGACTGAAGAAGAAAGTATTTCAAAATGAAGACGAGAACAGGAAACTTGAAGATTCTCTGTTAGTCAGCATCTGTGCACATGACCTGGAGAAAAAGCATCTACTGCGATATTTATGAAAAGGAAGAATTAAAGCACACGATGGTGGTTTTTTTTTTTTTATGTCAAAGGTCATGCACCAGTAACCAATGCTACCATAAAGAGGCATAGCATGGAGGGGGGGGGGGGGCATTTGTCTTATTTCACCTTTAACCTACAACTACAGTTACATAAGTGAACAGACTTTTTTTTTTACCACTCACGTGTGATACATATGGGATGTGTTAAAGTTAGTTGTTGAGGAAATATGTCCCGAGCACATGCTTCAACATATGTTTAGGTTTAACTTTAGATCCAACAGTTCTGGGACACTACTGTAGAAGATTAGGTTTTTTTACACTATACTGATATTATTTTCTCTAAAAAGGACTCTCCCATACACACATAGTTTTTTACACACCTGTTTGATGTGCTATATATACTTGTGTACTCTTTAATAATAATACCACATATCCATATCTGGTGTGAAGGATGAAATTGAAAATAAGAAGATTTGTCAACTATTAGGCAACAACAAAAAAAAACCTTTTTTATTTATCTATTTATTATTTATTTGTAACCTTTTTTGCTCTATTTAAATTACTATCATCAAATATGTCATGTAGGACCAGGGGTGGGAAGAATGGAACATGTTTAATGCCTCTGAAATTAAATATTCTGTTATCTTTACTGTTAATTAGATGATTGTTTAGTGGTGACACTTTACAAAGAGGGTGCATTAATTAATGCTAATATGGTAATAAGCATTAATTAGCAAATGGTGCTTATGCTAACTAGACTATTAATTTATACATTATTCAGTTGTTTATGGGGCTCCCAGTAACATTAGTTAATTACATAGTAACCAGAATTGATTAACCAGTAGCCAGGGTAGGCTCTAAAAGCCCTAGGAATAAGCAAGTTGGAAAAAAAAAAGAATAAATAACTGTAAACTGTTGACATGTTAATTAAAGTACTTACTAATTTATATAGATAGATATACTTTATTTATCTCAAATTGGTAAATTACAGTGTAGCAGCAGCATCGCACACATTCAATAATGATATGAAACCACAACAAACATGAGTAAAGAGAAATATAACATAAGAGCAAACACTATAAATTAAAAGTATAAAAGAATCTGAATAATAACTGTAATGAACTGTAAGGTGCAAAACAAGTTGGAATATTCCAACTGGGAATGTGCCAAATGATTATTTTTTGAATATTAATATAATTTCAGTAAATGACTACTACTACTAAAGCTAATTAAAGTTTACCACTGGAATAATAATGACTGTACCCTTATTGTGAAGTGTCAGTGGTTACTGTCACTAAATATAAATACATTTGAGTCATTTTTATTTTGTATCAGTCATGTTTATTGGCACGTAAATAAAGTGGGTTCACATGTGGTTTAGTGCATACGTAGAACATTCAGTAAAAAATAGAATAGAATAGTTCAACTAAAATAAACAAGTAAGATAGAGTTATAAAAAAACACATTTCAAATTCATGAGTAAAATCCAACGCAGATATTTGGTCTTCGTGTTTAAAGTAGTAATGATCAGCTGATTCATTAAATGTCAGAACAGAAAAACCCAACGTCACCCACAGGATACGTGTGTTCAAACAGACACATGTTGGCTTTGCATGTTTCATTCATACCTTTGACTTTTGTACTGTAAATCGCCACCTGTTATGATTCAAAACCTTCAGCCTTTGACCCCGTCACCTTTTTTTATCGACTGACGGGTTGAGGCTCAGTCTGGTGGGAGTCAGCAGAAGCTGATAGGAGGCTGGTGACCTCTGACCTTGGCTTTGTCAGGTTTGGACAGGAGTGACTTTGTGACGTCTTTCATGTCCGACCACAGTCCAATTGTCCACGCCTGCGTCTTTTCTGCTCCTGTATAAACCGCCTGGCAGTCTGACGGTCATTAAATGTGTCAGGGCATTACTCTCCCCCCTCTGCACCCCCCCTCTCCCCCCCATCCCTCCCTCTTTGCACTCTTTCACCCCTCTCTCTGTCTTGTTCCATCTCCTCATTCTGGGCGCTAACTCAGCAGATTACAGGTTCCACTTTGCCTGATGGCTCAGCTGCTTCAAACTATGCTCGCTCTGTGTTTTGGCTCAGTCCTTCACTTCCTGATCATTCTGTCCGTCTGCCTACAATACTTTGAGCAGGTATTAAGCAAAAAGTAATGACCCCAAATACCCCTCTCACCAGCACTCAGAGCACAAGGCAGTCTTTACTTAAGCAGAAGTAATGACTCCTGAAAGTTCAAGGAGAAGCAACGGTTCTACATTAATCTAAGAAACAGACTTTTTTTTTTTTTTACATAAATAAAACAACATTTAAATCAATAGTAGACAAGGTCATATGTTCATGGATTAGATGAACTCAGACATATTTCTGATCTTTGGACAACACCATCCAACCGTTTCCTCCTGTTTTAAGTAAAGCTAAGCTAAGCTAATCTAATCAGTCCTGGTTCTAGTGATAATGCACAGACTCAACACTGGGATTTATCTTTTTATTGAACTCTTGGAAATGAAGTGACATGTTGAATAACTAATACAATATGTGCAGTTAAATGCAAATTGAATTTAGTTAAATGACCTTAGGAAGTGACGAAAGTAACATAAAGCAAAAAAAAACAAAACTGTTTTCGAGAGACTTTATTGATCCAACAATAATGAAAAAAATCAGTAAAGAAAAATGTGCAAGAAAAAAAAGGTGCAGCCGTAACGATAGTGCAAAAGATAAGCCATATGAAAGGATAATATTAATAAGTCATAAAACGATACAGACTAAACACATATTTACAACAGAGTGGAATTCTAATATCAGACAGAACAGACGAGACACAAACAGTAATTTAACAGTAAATATTAAAATAAAACAGTGATTAACAGTCTGTTTAAACACTACCTTTGTTTAAATCCTGTCTGATTTTGTAAAGTAACAAATAATCATTTAGTGTTTAAGTATTATACATGTGTTATTAATCAATAGAAATCATAAACTTCATATATTTATGTTCATTATTAACCCTTTATAGGGCGCTCATTGAAATAGCTTGACAACAGTCTCCCTCCTCTTGTCATAAAACACCTGAGCAGCACTTGCTAAATAGTAAATATATGTAATAAAACACATTTTATAAGGTCATAAACTGACAAAAATCACTCTTATTCACTGTTTGCAGCCTCTAAATGTCAGTAACATCTCTCTGAATCACTGTATAATGTTATAAAAACCAAAATGCTGAGGCACAGGATATGCCCTGCGTCGAGTGTTTGCAGAAATGACCAAAAATAGTCACTTGCCCGATAAAGGGTTTTTGATTCTGATGAACTTTATCTTTTGAATAGAATTTAGTAAAAAGATTAGCCAGTTAAACCATTTGGTATGTTCCACTCCTTCCTGACCCCTCCCCTCCTTTCTCCACCAGGTAACATTATTGGCTCAGGTATATTCGTCAGTCCAAAGGGAGTCATGGAGAACGCCAGCTCCGTGGGCGTAGCGTTGATCGTGTGGATCATCACCGGCGTCATCACTGCCATCGGGGCGCTGTGCTACGCTGAGCTGGGCGTCACTATCCCCAAGTCTGGTGGAGATTACTCCTACGTCAAGGACATCTTTGGAGGCCTGGCAGGGTAAGAAACACAAAACACAGTTTCAGTGGTTTTTATCTGATCAGAAACGAGCGCAGGGGGATTTAGATGTTTTTTCTGAACCATCTGGAGGTGTGAATACAGTCAGAGTAGGATTTACTCAACAGTTACCTTCAACAGGAAACTCTGGGGTTTGTGGTTTTGTTAGTTGTCATCAAGTTTTCAGTCCTCAGTGTAAGAACTCCTCTGATTGCATCATTCATAAACCATCCACTGTTTCATAGAAGCCAAAAGTTATTGTAAAAGTGTAGTTCATCATGTTTTTATTTGTGAAGGAATCACAATTTAATGTTGTGCCAAATACATCAGACATCAGCATTTTGCCCCAAATTTAAGTTTATTAATGTTAGCATGTCAATCATCTACAAGTGACATCAATAAAAGACAGTTTATGGTGAAAAAAGGAGGAAAGTTTAATGCTGAATATTCTTTTACACCATTAATTAGAATCAGAATACTTTATTAATCCCAGGGGGAAATAGTGTGTTAGTCGCTCCATTCAAGTAGAATAAAAAGTAGGAGAGAAATTAGTAATGATAGATAGATAGATAGATAGATAGATAGATAGATAGATAGATAGATAGATAGATAGATAGATAGATAGATAGATAGTGCTTTATAATTCCACACTCATACAAAAGACCAATAAGTCGATGGAACAGTTTCCATTATTGGTTCTGTGGTAATAAAAGGCTTTTACTGCTTATCGTCACAGTATAAATGCTAACATTTAATTGTCTCTGGTGAAATAGACAAACTGATATTTCATCCCTCACTCCTGCAGCAGTAACTATTACCTCTAAATATACCAGTTATACACATTAAAACATGTTTAGCTGCTGTTGTTAAAATTCTGTGGTTAAATGTTAATAATGTTGAATTACATTTTGTTACAACATTAACCCAACTTCTGTTCATAGCTTGAGTCTTTTCTTTTTTTTTCGACCCCTAATCTTACAAGATTTAGCTTCAACGAATGATTTTTCCTCCTTTTTGAAGACGCTTTGGAGTCTCAGGTCACTGAGGTCGGTTAAACCTCAGTCAGTTCTTGTCAAAAAGTACTTTTCTCTATTAAAATATTCGACCCAGTTCTCAAGACGAGAGATCGTCTCAAACATTTGAAGTTAATTTGACATGGATTTAGATGAGCGTCCCAGCATGTCTAGATTCCTCTGTTAAACCTGCAGGAGGCCAGTGCTGCTTCAGGCCAGTCATTTTAATTCAGAACAGGGGGGGGGGGTCTTGGCTCATGAGCACAAGGTACACTAGATGGACAAAAGTATTGGGACACATCATGTCTACAGCTGTAAGACAAAGGTCAGAATTTCCTGGAAGTTTAATGGGAGAGTTTTCTTCTTCAGTGAACTGTGAACAGAGTAGATGGTTAGAAGTGGCAGAAAATGATGGTTTACAATCAGAGCAGGAAAAAGATTTAAGAAATGTAGAGTCAGAACATTTGAAATCATAGTCATGGATGGAAGTAAAAAAAAAAACATCTGTTTAAGCCATAAAGCTACTTATTTTGGCAGTTTTTTTCTCTACATTTAACTTTTCTTAAGTGATTTATCGCCATTTATTATAATATTATCCTCTGTATTTTGTGTTTTCACTGTAAAAACCTGTCATTTTAACTGATTATGTAGATGTCCATAAAAGCTCAGATTATAGTTGAAAAAAAGGGACTTTTTTTAGCCAAAAATACATAAACCAAGTGTGTCCAACCACTGTTATTGATCCAACTCCATGGGTTTTACTGGTGAATCAATGTTGTTGAAGTTGACGTCGTATCCATGGTAACTACAGAGCCTCTGAACATCTGAATGGTTATATCTGATGACCGTGAAAAGATGAAAAACTGCATTTTACACCAGTTATTTACACAGATTGATAGGATTAGTGGATCAGTAAGGATTAAACGGTTTAGATCAGATCTGTTTGGGTCTTTATGGGTTAAATCAAACTAACCGATGCAATGATATTTATGACAGAATAAAAGTATATTATGATATTTGTCGTTTTTGTTTTGTATCCCAGACCCCTGTTAGAAAAGAAACACTTAAATTCAACATGTCCATATTAGTGATCGACTGATATGGATTTTTTTGGGGGGCCGATACTTTAGCCGATGACCGATACAGGCCGCCGATATTTGGAGCCGATACTGATTTTTTTTTTTTTTTTTTCTCTGTCAAATGATAACAAATGTCCCAAAATCTTCTTTGCTTACAATTAGAAACACAAACATAAATATCGGCCGGCTGATACATCCATCTATCATTAGTCCGAATACTTTTGTCCAATATATAAAATCACGATTAAACCAGATCTGAGTCATGAAGTTCCTCCCACAGACACAAACGAATCCACACTGGCGTAGAGTGACCTTTCCTCAGCCCCGCCCTATCCTGTCCTGTTCATCCATAAACGGTGGCTTTAACAGTGGGTAACAGCGCTTACAGTAAACGCTTGGGAACCTTGCTTATGTTAATTTCCGACCAAAACAATATCGTTTGTTAGCGTAGATTCCACACACACGCACACACTGCGCTTTTGCCCAGACTGTAAACACAGATTAGACCATTGTTTTTTTTCCAAATATCACGAGGATGCATATTATCAGGGTATTTTGGGAGAGGAATTCACCCAGACAAAACAGCCAATGATTGTTTAAGTGGCTTTGTACAGTAGCTATCAATAAACTTCAATGCACTTTTACCTCCGGAGACTTGTTCACTCCTTCAGATGCTCGGTTTGAAGTGTTGGGGGCCACACTGTTTCCCTGTGCCCGCTGTTGAGGATAAATAAACTGTATTCAAGGAGGGTTTGTTTTTGTTGTGCTGTTCCTTTTATCCATGTGTGTATAAGCCAATGACTAGAATAACGGAAATACTTACATCACTCTGTCGCAGCTGCTTTACGGTGAGATCCTACGGAAGAGATCGTAAACTACTCTCAGCTTGAACGGACAATGTTTCAAGTACAAAGGCTCTTTGTTATGTCAGGCTAATGAGGGTTGTGTTACACCCATAAAGTCAGTCTGTAGACCGCAGTAGTTCCAGGTAGTGCTAGTGAGAGAATGTATGCGAAGGAAAATATAGGTTCATTTTTTCTTTTTTTTTTTTTTATTTCACATACCGTGGCAACTGTTCTGGAAACAACTCATTTATGTGCCATAGTGTACAGTGTTAGCCCTGTTTTATAGCATCATTTTTACATTTAAAACCATGCATTCCACTGAGATATAATCGCGTTAATGCAGTCAGGTGTAATGATCCCTCTATAAGCTCTCAGAAAATTTCATGGAAAAACCACATGTCTGGACTCTATCCCCTCTCAGCCCCCTGTTTTATCCTCTTTTTCCTCCTGTGTTAATATTAGTGTAGCTCCAGTGACTGCATGTGCCACCACTGATGGGGCTTCATCCAGTGTAGAATGTGCAAATCTGCAATTGGCTCCAAACTAGTGGAACTTAAAGGCCACGCTATAAAAAAACCAACAACTTTGAGCTGACTAGATTAACTAGACAAGCTCAGATGTGATAAGAAAACACCTACTGTGGGTTCTGATGCGATATATGGAAGTTGTTGCATCATCAAAGTGGTGACACTACATGGAAACACGTCCTTTTAAGACGGCAAAGGTGAGATGTTTCAACCGAGAAGCAGCTGCCAAACAAGAAATGTCACTCCTCCTGCTCAGAAAGAAAGGTGTTAAATATTTCTAGGTTAGAATGTTTCAGGAAAAGCATAATATCTGAGAGGAAATCAGTCCCACACAGGCTAGTTTGTTGTAATAGCAGGATAATGTGTTTCTGCACGGATCTGTCAGTGATATATGTAACAGAGGCAGGTTAGTTTACTTAGATTTATTATATTGTATTTATTTGTTTTGAGCAGAAGAAAAAGCTAAATATTTTTATGTGTACAAGGAACTAATATCAGAGCAACTAACATCCCTCAACTATAATCTGAGCTTTTATGGACATCTACCTGATCAGTTAAAATGACTGATTTTTACTGTAAAAACACAAAATGACAGAGAATAATATTATTATAAATGGCGCCAAATCATTTAAGAAAAGTTAAATAAAGAAAAAAAATTGTCGAGTAAGTAGCACTGGGTATTTATGGGTTAAAGGGATGTTTTTTACTTCCATCCATGACTGATTTTAAATGTTGTAACTAAATTTCTTAAATATTGGATCAATGACAGTGGATGGACACACTGGGTTTAAGTAAATCTTGAACTTTAATCTGAGCTTTTATGAACGTCTACATGATCAGTAAAATAAAGAAAAATGCATGATTTTCACAGAAAAATATAAAATACAGTCAATAATATGAGGAGAAATGATGATAAATCACTTAAAGGTTAAAAATAGAAAAAAATTATTTTGGAAGTGCCACAAGTGTAGTTAAGTCAACCAATTAACTTTTACTATGACCGTAAAACAGAAAAAACCAAACATTTTCAGAGGACTGATGCTGCAGTTTTTTAAAGTGTGTTTATTACTCTTCGGATATAAAAAGTAAATTGTTTTACAGTCTGGTTTAAGGTTGCACCGATCTGACTTTAGGATCAGATATCAGCCCTGATATCAACATTTTTGCTGGATCAGGGCTCTGTAAAAGCAGCCCATCCTTCCACTTTAAATTTTTGCGACACGGCCTTCGTCCTGCGTGGCGAGAGTTGAGTGGAAATACTGCAAACGCACACAGGAACATGGAGCAGAGTAAGAGTTTAATGACCAAACTGAGCAGTTATTAGAAAACACACTGCAGCTTTTACAGAACACAAACAGGACTAGTACTCCACATCTTGAAAATGTAAAGTTTTTTTTTTTTTTTTGTCTTCTGTCAACACAATCTAATGGTACTTCCTGTTTGGACAGACTTCAAAATAAAAGCACTTCCTGAAATAACTTCAATGAAAACGTTTTCTCTTAATAATTATCAGCTTTGTTTTGCTATTAACAATCAACTGAAATACCTGAAAATAAAAATAATGGATGCTTTTAATTAATGAAAACTTGAATTGCCGGTTTTCTCTCAACTCAAATAAATCAGTCACAACAGAGGTATTTCAGGTAAGGCTTGAAGCGTCTTAAATCAACACTGATAGTGGATTGTTATTGGATATCAACTGATACACAAGCCCCCAGCATCAGAACTGAAAAAGTCAGACCGGTGCATCCCTAGGCCAGTACATGTGATCATCATTATGTGCTGCTTA
>JAPTYQ010116852.1:0-19562 GCA_029814465.1 Ostorhinchus cyanosoma | reverse complement strand
TGTGTGTGTGTGTGTGTGTGTGTGTGTGTGTGTGTGTGTGTGTGTGTGTGTGTGTGTGTGTGTGTGTGTGTAAGTAACAAAGCAATGTTCACGACTGGAATTTCACATTACTGTTTTATTTATTGAGCCCCTTGGATTCATGAGAAGATGTGACAGATCCTTCAGGCCTGCAAATCAAACCGCTGCCCACGTTGATATGCGCGGAATTATCGCGAGAACTGGGAAGCACACCTGGTCTCATTTTATATTCCGTGAAATCTCAGAACAGTCTTTGTATTTTGGGGTCACAAAGCAGTAAATAACAGAGATCAACCTTGAAAATGATGACTCACAGCTATTAGTTTTATAATAAATAGACTTTTAGACATTTACATTCTTTTTGCATATACCTTTTTCATATATTTTTTTAAATATATTTTTAGCTTAAATGTATTTTTGATGGATGCCACTGATGTTGATGTAAATTAATGTACTAATATCATTATTTATGTGTTTCCTGTTGTAATATTTCACAAGTAGCCATTCAGCTAATGGGAATCCATTAGAATAAAGCAATGAACAAATGCATAATAAAAACATAAAAGCTGTTGTTATAGTTTTAAGAGTCCACCAGTAAACAACCACCAATCTGTTCAAACTCCTTTCATAAATGAATTATTGGGGTTTTATGGTTCACCAAGAAAAGAAAGAAAATGTTTTCCCAAGTATTTCCAAAATGGTTTCGGTCTGTACTCAACAAAACACACACAACACAAAAACCTAACCAGACTAAAGGAACACACAACTGAGCGGCTCAAATACATTCACATGTGCTCATGACTTTACTCCCCTGAACTTCTCCTCCAGGGTTCAGCTGTGGCCTCTGTCACCCGAGGTGTCATGAGGTTTGATGTATGGAGGGCACCAAAGGTCGTCGTAAACAACATCCAAGAAACTTTCTGTTTTTTTGCAGCCTTGTTTCTCACATGGTTGTTGGCACAGAGGATATCCATTCCAACACTGACTGGAATCGTGCAGGAATGCAACAGTAGAACACAAAAAAGTACTTTTACTCAACAGCTTCAGCATTACTTGAGTATTTCTGTTTTATGCTGAATTGTACTTCTGCTCCACTAACACTTTACAGGCCACTGTTATACTTCTTATTCCACTATAGCTGTCTTTCACCTTTCATTGCTTGATGCCTTTTATATTAAATAAAAAACATATGATTTGCTGATATGAATAATGGAGTAGTTGTTCTGCTAATTTATCTAAAGTATCTAAAACTGGCTCTACATCATGAACATTCCCACTGACATTGTCTTATATGACTTTTCTAGTGATGAAACACAATAGCATAAGATTCTATTCTGATATAAAACTTTTAAGGGGACATCCTGTAATACCTTTGCTAGTTTAAAGTACATTTTGGAGGTATCAGTTCTGTTACCTAATACTTTTATTTGTAATTCTACACTGCTGTAATTCTATTTTTAATTAAGGATTCAAGTCTTATTTTTATATGTATTACCAGTGCCAAAAGAGCGATTACTGAATTTTGTGAGAGCTACAATGTCACAGTGTTATCATGTTCTTGATCTTTACATCCTCACAGTTTTCAGAAAAGGCATAAGATTTAATGAGCTGCATGTGGCCAACCTTTGAGGAGAAAGGGAATAGGTGGGGGGAGGTTGGGAGAAAGTAGGAAAAGTATGGTTGGATGGGTTATCTTTGCCTGCTTTAGGAACTCAAGTTCATCGCCCAGCTGTGATCTACTACAGTCCAAACCAGCTCCTGGAAAATATTAGGATCTGGCATGTTTCTGAAAATGCACACATGCATCATAAACATATGGGTAAACATGCTCAAATAATGTATTTTTACCCCAGCATGCTCACTTTAGCATCATAGCACAACTATTTATGTGAGGATTTTCAAGTTCTCACAAAGATGCCAATTGTTTGATGCATTTAAAATTACATATTTAGATCAGTGCAGAGTGTGGTTTTTCATCTGACTTGCATTAATGCATCTGCACGAAACCGCATGTGATTACTATATCTGTTGATCATCTTCCGATCTAATCAAAAGCACAGAGTGGAATTACTGGATAAACTATTTTGTGCTTTTCTCAGAACAGGCAATAAAAAGTGTATGAACCCCACGGCCAAACAGAATCCCACTTTAATTAAATAAAGATCTTTAAAGACCCATTTCAGCTATAAACGGCCATAAAATGTAACATAACACGTAGAAGGGTTGGGATGTTTTATGATACAAACGACACGACTGGTGCAGTCTGTGGTAAACGGGGAGTGGTCATGATGCACCGTGAACGCATCATCCAGTTGTGAGTGTGGATCTTGAGATGAGCCGCTGCTTCCACCTGCTGGTGGTCTGAGCACAGCAGCACCCACTGCCACAGCTCTCCCACACCAGGAGCGTGGCATTGTCCTTTTTTTTTTTTTTTTTTAACAGTTTGCTTTTAATTCCTTTATTTACGTCACATCGTGGTCATGCGTAAATTAAACTTTACGCTCTGGTTTTATTCAGAAAGACTTATTTCTGTGGGTGAAACTGAGCGCGTCTGTAAAACCTGAGTGCTCCTCTGCAGCAAAACAACAAATGGGTGTTTTTGCATCGAGACAGTCTAATTGTTGGTAGACGGTTGTAAAGTAATTAGACGTTTTAGAACAGACCCATCTGCAATCCTCCCATAGCCTTTACTCAAACCCCCCTCTGTTTGTGCGCATGTGTGTGTGTTAATGTGTGAGGATCTAAGTGTGTGTGTGCGTGTGTGTGCGCGTGCATGCCTAGGCCTATCAGACAGTAATATTACACATTTGACTGTTTGCCCGAGCCTCGTTGCAAATGCTAGGTTACAGTCACTGTGACTCTTTGCTGTTTTCGCACCTTATAAACAGTTGAAGCTGTGATTGTGGTTTATTACAGATGGCATCTCGTGCAGTTCAGGGTGCACAAAGGCCGCAATGACTACAATAACAGATACGTGTGTGCATGCTTTGACCCAGACGACAACTACGTGTGAAATAAGCTACAAATACATAAATGTGGGGAATCAAATGGGAAATGTTTAGTGTCTGTTTAGTGGCTTCGTTTGTCACATTTTATATATGTTTGTTGGCTTGTTGTTGATGGTTCGGTTTACATTTCTGGAAAATCTTTCCTCTCAATTTGTCTATTACATTTTTGCGCATTCATTAGGCCCAGATTGTTTTAACAAATACCAGGGCTTATAATGTTTCAGTCAATAAAATATCCACTTTTAATTTATCTTAATTTCATTTATAATTATATTATGGAAGTGAAATTAAACTTTAAGTGAATTTATTTGACAAAAAATAAATAAATTGAAGAAAATTCCATCTGGGCCTTTGGATGGTTTGTTTGCGCCCTGAAGTAAAGTGGTTACAAAGCGGAAATCGTCGTAAAAGTCGCTCTTTTAATCTTTTTCTGTAATGTTTTTCCCACCTGAGTTAGTTTCAATAAAATATGTAAAACGCTCATTTTTATTTCAATAATTAAGAAGCTTTTTTGGAAGGAACAGAGCATTAAATTGACTAACAGCCCACCAGTTGGTGATACAGTTGTTAAATTGCAAACATGCATGCCAAGTTGGAAACACAGGGAGTTAGGCTTAAATATTATATATTTAAGATAAAATAGTCAAATAATACGAATAAGAGGGTGAGAGAAGAACGATTTTCTCATGTGCTATACAAACTACTTTTATTTTCAATGAAATAATGAGGTATTTTAAGTGTGCACAGTGTTTTCACAAATGGATCAAAACCGAACTTTTAAAAACATCTGAATAATAGTAATAAAAATGTATAAGTTAAACAATGCAAATAGGTAGCTAAATGACATTCAGGTAGTCAAGAATAACATGCAAACAACAAATGGCCTAGTTCACTAACTCTGTGCGTCAAATACAACATCTAAATTCTGACGAGACCAGGTTTTTTTCCCCTTCTCACAAACATGAATCCCACTGGATCTGACAGTTAAAACATCCAGCCTGGTTTTAACAACACAAACTATACAACAATAAGTGTAACACTTCTGGAATATTAAGGACAGGCCCCCCTCCCTCTCCCTGTTCCCCCTATAGGCTCTAATCCACAGTGAGTCCACAACAGTTAACTGTCTCTCCGCCGGTCTTTGTTTTCTTTCTTCATCTTCATCCTGCGGTTCTGAAACCAGATTTTCACCTGCCTCTCGGTCAAATTCAGAAGTCTTGCTACTTCGTATCTACGATCCCGGGGAAGATACATGTTAAACAAAAACTCCTTTTCCAGTTCGAGGATTTGATGTTTTGTATAAGGGCAACGCTTTTTTCTGGTGGGCTTTGCGTGAAGCCAGTTGGATGATGGGTTATCTAGAGACAGGGGGTCAAAACCATAAGACAAGAGAGTTAATGCTCTCATAAAAGGATTCAAAACAATAGTTACCTGTAAGTTTTATAGGAAGGGAAGGACATGTTACTTTTTTTCCTGAAATAAAGGTTAAAATAAAAATCTACTGTATTTTTAAATTGTCATTTCAGGAAAGAATCTAGTGAAAACTGGAACAATTTGTGTTAATTTGGGGTATCAAAAACAGTACCAAACCTTGAGGAAAATGTCTAAAAAAATCTAAAGTGCACTGTGTCAGTCACCTTCAGAGCACAGATCTAACACTTGGAGCATAATAAGGTCTAATACCATCATGCAGGCTCCATCAGGCCTCTGAAACCAAACTCTATCCAATCCATAACCCTATTAATGTCATCCCAATTCATCTAAACTGACCCAGAGCATTCCCACTGTGAAAGGAAAACACTGCGTGGCTTACTTGCATCTATCTCCCTCTTTTCCTCAGCTGACGGACTCTCGTCAGTGGGTTTGGACGCGGTTGTGGTTTCACAGGGAATCTCCGCAAGGGACGCTCCGTTTTCAATGTCAGACAAAAGAGGAGTGTGAGTCTCCAAAGTGGTACATTCACCGCTTCCAATCAGAGGCTCGGGTTTGATCTCATAGTGCATGGCTGTCGGTGGTAATCCCGTTAAACACAGGGACGCAGAGACCGGGTCCAGAGCCCAGGAGCGCGTAAACATTCCATCGCTGTCCCCGCTGGTGTAATGGTGAGGTATATAGGTCGGAGCGGTCGTGTTTGGGGGGTGGGCCGAGATGGGACTCCAAGATCCCCCAAAAATAGAAGATTTCGCCTGCAAAGGACAAGACTCCTGTCCGCCATATTCGCTGAGCATCGCCTGCTCCACCCCTGCAGCTGATGAATACCTCGGTGCCATATCTTCCTGCTCGGGAAGAACGCGCGAGTCGACATAGTAACTCGTTCCCAACGTCGACATTGCAAAAAAATGCAAAAGCAAAAAAAATAAAGCGTCACAATCCTGCAATGACTGCAGAAAACAGATTCAATGCATGATAATGTACTGCTTTCCTGCACCACCTAGGAGCTCAATGCGTCCAGCAAGTTGAACCTTGCCCAAGACTGGATAGGGCGCCCCAAACACGTGACCGTGGGACAGAACAATAAATAATAAATCAGCCTGCTGCTCAACTAAATGGCCACCATTTTCCCCACCATATTTTAATAGCAAATCCCCGTGCCTTTATTGGGAAATATTTCGTTTTATTAGCAATAAACGTTATGAATTTTGTCAAGAGATCTTATGTTAGTCTAATCGAACAGTTGTGATGGACAGGGACACTTTAAAGTCTTTATTTGACAAATAACCAGACAACCGATTCTATTAAAATTGTATATTCATAAAAATCTAACGGGATTATTTATATTGCAAAATAAAAAAGCTTATATTAATTTAATGACCTCCATCTATAAAAGTACGTTGGAAAGGAAATTTCTAGTGCTTGTTAGTGGCTTGTATATAAAACACTCTGAAGCTTTTAAATAAGATAAAACAGGCCAAAAAAATGTGTTTAAAGGATCATTGGAGTTTACAATATGAAAACATGGGCAAAAGAGTCCAAGATGCACATTACTGTGTCTGCAGGGCTGTGGGTCTCCTTTGAAGGCAATCTAAAACGGAAAGTGGGGTGAAGTTATTTGGGTGCTATATAACAGTCCGTTTTATCACGGGCAATTGGGTTGTTTTTCTTAAGGTTACAACCTGGCTGTCCAAGCTAAATATCACCAATAAAGCTCAGCCTTTGTATCCTTTCTCTGGCGCAAGCAGACACATCCGGCATTTCCTACGGCGAGGCAACTGGCAGACTGCAATGATCATAACCGAGGCCTTGTCTGTCCTTTTCCTCTTCTTCTGGACAAATCCAAGCCTTAATCCTTTCACATTCCGCAGCCTGTGTTTTTACTTCCTACTGCGTGGATCACATGGAGTCCACTGGCAAATGTGAGTCTTAAATCAAAAAGATACGTTTAAAATAGTATAACCTTCTTGAAAATATTAAATATATCCATGCAGGCGGATATTAAATGAAGTTATGTAAATTGAACTTTATGTGAAATAGCGAAAAAAAGGATATGAATAAAGGCTGTGCCAAGGATCGCTTTTACGCACATGAAAACACAGTATTGCGCATCTCGGGGTATATTTTTATTGAAGCAATGTGCGCCAAATTATCACTGGATTTAATTTGTAATTAATAGGGATTCATTTCTCGTGATACGTCGAGTTTTACTGAGGTAATCAAGGCAGTTTCGTGTTGTGGGAGAAATTATTTAGCCCAACAACATGAGACTACCTAAACCACTCAACAGCCAGCTCTCCTCTTGAGGGATATCTGCTGTAACATGGTTTGTGTGCGAAAAATATTACAACTAGTATTAATATAACCTCACAGTGTAACAGGTCAGACTGGAGCAATTTCTGAAATCCCCCCCCACACCACACCCCAAAAAATAAATAAAATAAAACAAAAAACAATAATCATCAGACAAAAGGCTTACATGATGTAAATCTAAACGAGAAGTACATAGTGTATTAAATATGTGTGTGTGTATGCGCGTGTGTGTGTGTATTGAAATATTGTTGCCATATTTTGGACTTTTTAGTTCAAATGTGCTCTGACTAAAACACAAAAATTAAGCAGTTCGCCAAATAAAAAGTTGTAATAACGCCAGAAGTGTCTCTCTCAGTTTTTGCAAATTTAATCCGCTTATCAATAATTAAATTTTAATATTAGATATAATTAAAACTATTATTTTCAGGTTGATATCGTGTATGCGCCACCGCCCGGTGTGTAGTTAAACTCTGAACCCTAAATGCGCTCTAATACTGTTCTAATATTGACTGTACACAAAGCAAAGGAACACCAAAATACAAAAGCATTAGCACCATACACTGTACCTCTGCCAGCTGTCACCAACACTTCAACTGCGCACAGCTCTGATTCTTTTTTTTTTTTTTACAGAATGAAATAAGAAGTCTGCTGTTGCAGGGATGGTTTTATTAATTTGACCAGCAAAATGTGCAAATGTTCATTAAACCTCTTGGGGTCCTAAGCTGTCACATGAAGGCCTACATGTAACTGTAACACAAATATCCCAAGGGTTAGTCCAGCATGCAAATTGCAATGGTTCACTCAGGTTGAATATACAATATGTACAAGCCTGAAGCTCTGAAACATTGTGGTCACATTCTGAACATCTTCAACACAACGGGTTAACGTTACAAATGTAGCCATTTATAAATACATATCCACGACAAATAAAATAGACGTGAAAATAATATTTCCGAAAGAACAACAATCAATAAGTTAGCAGTAGGGTCCTATTTTCCATGGACATTCTCACAGTTGGGTGGGGGGGCTCTGCAGAGGCGCCCTTGCCATGGATGGAGGAGGGCGCCAAAGAACCACACAGTCTCATGAGAAACTGAAGTTGCTGGAGAGCTCTCGGATCCTATTCTCCCGGCTCATTTTTTTCAGTTTCATCCTCCTGTTTTGGAACCAGATTTTGACTTGCCTGTCAGTGAGGTGCACACTGCGGCTGATCTCCAGACGACGCTCTCGAGTCAAGTACATGTTGAAGAGAAACTCCTTCTCCAGCTCCAGAGTTTGGTGCTTGGTGTAGGGGCAGCGCTTCTTTCGGCCACTCTTAGCTGTAAGCCAGTTAGCCGTGCTTTCCATTTTTCCATCTCCTACAACATGAGTGAGACATTATATTAGGCAACAGGTGTGACACACATATCATATCAGCAGGAAACAAAATACCGTAGAAATTACTAGGATCACTAAATGACTACTATACATCAAACCAAAAATACCCAAACCCTGACCTCAGTGAAATAATCAAAGCGCAGGATTTTTAGGGTAAGATTTATAGCAGATATTACATGAAAAACATCCAAATACAGAGTCTAAGCAGCGCTCAACTTCATGTTTAAGACCATTAATGCAAAACTAAACACCTCTGTAGAGACCCAGCTGCAATTCAGTCCAGAAATTGCTATTTGGCCCGTTAAGCAACCTTAAGCACAGTAATCTACATCCAACTGCACCTCTATTAAGACATAAAACACAGTCTGTTGAAATTATGGCAAGGCCTGTGTCTTTCATTAAGGGACAACTGGCAGCAAAGCCTTGCACTGGATAAACTCACCAAATTGGTTAAGTCACATCATTCTTTATCATTAGTATGAAATGCTTTTAATAAAAGTCCTTTTGATGTTTTTAAATCTATTTTTCTGCAAAAATAATTCACCAGGGCCCTCGTTGGCGGCCGCTTTAATATGTTTGTGCTCCTAATGTTATTGATCTAAACGCAGGGAAAAACGCACATGATCCTCATTGGTTAAGTCACGTTCAATTTCGTCTCGTGGCAAATACCAGATAAACGTAAAGCAGGGGTGTAAGAACAGCACTGACCCAAACGGAGATCCTGCAAAAGAAAACCATGCATTATGCATGCATTAGTCTTGGAAAACAAATTATTGTTTTTGCAAAATATCAAAAATAGGCTCTATCTATGTGCGCGTCCCTCGTGCCGTGCGTGAGATTTTGCCACATATTTTTAGAATGCACATCGGCTCTTCACCTTTAACGGGCTTTTCTGGACACTCGGCACTGCACGTCTCAGCAGGCTCAGGAGAGGATGAACTTTCCGAGGACAGGCGGCTGTCCTCCTCTCTGGCCGGGACGCAGGGCGCAGGGACAGGCGCCTCCTCGTGGCTCTCCCTCTGCTCGGGCTCCGCAGAGGCTGCCTGCGGTTGGGAGGGCTGCTGCTGGGCGTCCAGACGGCCAGGGCGCTGCTGCGTAAAGTGATTCATATTTGGATGGCCGTCGTGATAAAGCCTGGAGGACGCGTATGTCTGAGACAGGCGGAAGTACCCGGGCACTGGCACAGTGCTGCCGGTAACGGGGCATGATGCGGTCGAGTAGGATATGTCATCTACTGTTGCTCCTTTAGGACATTTGTCAGGCTCATAAAGGCAGTATGCGCTCTCCTCTTTTATACTCGGGGAGAATGAACACTGTGCCATATGCTGGCCGCTGGGCTGCTCTACACGGCAGGATCTCGACGTTTCCAGCCACGTTTCCATCCCTTGAACATACGGAGCAGAAGAAGGGATCACGCTTTGGGTACTTGGCTCGTTGCGCTTACCGATCCCCGGGAAACAAGAACCACCGGACAGTCCATATGAATATTCCGACGCCGGTGGCAAATACACGCCGTTACTTTGGTAATATGAACCACTGTCGGTTCTCACGTTGATTAAAGAGTCCACGAAAAACGAATTCCCAGCCTGGTTGTTGGGGCATGTCATCGTTGTGGTATAATTTGACGGAGGATGAAGATAGCCCTTTCTGGCTGACATTTCTTGTGCAAAACATTGCTGAATAATTACTGATACTCACGCTTCTCACTGTAGCCTGCAGCCAATTAAAACACCAGGCGACCACTGACTCCTCCCAGTCCGAACAGGCAGCTCCGCCGTGTCATATATTTTGTTTTAGGCTAAGTAAAGACAAAACTGTGGGGGAAAGTGGTGCATCAGAGGGTTTAGGTAAAATCTTTAAATCTCCTCTGGATCTCGGATTTTAATCTCGGACCTGCACGTAGACCTGGAGCTGGCTCTGCCTGCCCATGTTCATTTAACAACAGCCCCTATTTGACAACTCAGTTGTTGAAAGCTGTCCCTAGCAATTATGTACAATGCATAGCTTTATGGCCACTTTTACAGCACTGTAAAAATGGAGGGTTCTTGAGGTGCCTCTGAGCAGCCCATGGGTGCATCAAACATCCAAAGGTCCTCTGTGACTTTGGGACTTTTAACCCTTTTTTTTGTTGCTCTGATGATTGTTTTACACTTTTTGGAATTCTGATGGCTTGTGTACAGGGTTTCAACTCCACGCAGATTACGCACAAAGTCAGATCTTTTACAGCACTGGGTTGTATCTGTAGTGGTGTGAATACTGTGGGTGCAAATGTCAGGACAGCGTCCACACACACTTTTGGGGCGTTTTGTGAAGGTGATAAGCAGCCACTCTGGACTTAAATGCGTCCATGGCCTTTTTTTGTGGTAATCTTTGTCCTTTTAAACTATAGAAACAAGGAAATGTAATTTTCTGAGCAGATTATTTGTAAAATCTTCGTTAATCTCGCTGTTATCTTTTTGTGGAATCATTGTGTGTAAAAGTTCCTCATCCTTTGCTAAACACGCCTTTATTCAGACCTCAGACGGTGTGGAATAGGCCTGTGTGTGTGTGTGTGTGTGTGTGTGTGTGTGTATGTGTGTGTGTGTCCAGTCTTTTATATATTCTATATTACTTTCATTTATCCACTTACCATCTAATCTGTAAAAATAGAATGTTAAATACAATTTTCAGACTCGCTTTGGGATTTCCTAAACATTACAAGAGCTTTACATGTTGTGTTAAGTGTTATTTGCGTCTAAGTTAAAGAAAAAATACTTAAAAACTAAATGTTGTGATAATGCTAAATGAATAAAAACAATTATTATATGTTGTTTGTTTGCACAGCGTGTAGGCCTATGGCAAGATATTTTCCCCTTATACATAGAATATAATATGGCCCATTATTTTACATCTATCATATTCTATTAACCAGCCAATATATTTATATTCTACATATAGTCTCATATTATTGGCTTAAAACGACTAACCTTTATCTTTTTACATAATGAAAAGACAGTTAAAATTAAGCTATTTAAGACAAAACAGCGAGCAGAAACTATTAGTTTATCTGCCCCAAATCAACAACTACGTAAGCTTAAATACATTTGCAAATAATTTTTTTGATTTGTGGATTTTCAATAAAAGCTTCTGTATTTCTGTAGATTTAAATAAAACTGGAGGGGATTTTTCAAAGCCACTTAAAAAGAAATTAATGTACTTTTTTTGCCTGAATTACATATATATTTATACTGGTTAAAAGAAATAAATGAAAAATAATCTCATTAAATTCTATTAATCCGTAACTGTGTTTATTTCTTGCTGTGATCTTTTGCTTTGAGTGGATTGGCTTTATATTATACTCATAGAAAACTTGAAATATTATTAAATAGAACTTAGAAAATGTATACAAACTATTATACAATTACGGAGCAACAAATAAGCAATAACTCCTTAATTGTGTAAATATTTCTGCACGCACACAAGAAGGCAAACACACGCAAACACACACACGCAAACACACACACAAAAAACTACAAACATCAAAACATCCAAGTTGAAGAAATGCTCTGACAATTGAAGATTTGTCATTTTGTTTACAATGGTCACAGAACGTGTAAACAACATAAATCCAATCCATAAGTGTCGATAAATGAAGTATAATTTACATTTTAAAAGTGTATAGACATGATAAAAGTTAGTGAGCCACGAAACTTTGGGAACATAGACCCTTTAATGTGCGTGAGTCACTGCAGGCCTATAACTTTTATAAAGTAATAGAAACCGAAAAGCTAAATTAAGTTTGATGTTCAATAACAAACGCCTATCTTTTCTTGCCCTATTTATCTCCGGCAATTTTGTCCACGGACTAATACTTCTATTACAACATAACACTTTGCGTCTACGGTGAAAAACAAGCGTCTTAATTGTGTTGTTGAGGTTAGAAAAAAAAATAGACAGTTCCTCATATCACATTAGGAAAAAACCCCTGCAGTCATAAAGTGCACATGACAACATATCTGCGCCTACCTTTAGCAATGAAATCCTGAGTTGGTGACATATTTTAAAACAGGTGAGTCAGACTTCTTTTATATCTCAATTCACGGCAATGACATTGATCCGAGGAGCGCCACCCAGTGGACAAACGCGGCAGGACGCACGACACTGGCGCACAACACCGGCGACGGAAGGGAATATTCCTACCATGGTAAGATGCTGAAACAAATGACGCCGGAAAGGTCCGTGAACACAAGCTTTGAATGCTCCCAGCCGTTGTTTTTCAGCCCCTTAGTCACAGTTAATAACCTTGGTCTCAGACGCTTTATTGCACTACACTCCAAATGCTCCAGACGAATCCGCGTTTTATGGCCAAGTTACTGGAGCAACTGGGAGGATGTGCAGCAATCAAAGCGGAATTCCTGGGAGTCTCACAGGATGCACAGTATAAGGAAAGCATCTTATTAGCTTATGGCAGGTCATTCAAGTTGTTTGCAACGACCTGATTGTGGAAACTATTTTTTTTTTGTCCCCATCTTTAAACGTGTGGGTTTTATTTTCCACTCCTCCACCGCAGGTTGATATGACCTAAATTCAGAGCCTGTTATATTTAGAATCAAACACATATACTTTACTCAACGACTGTTTGGATTAAGCCACTCATGAAGCTAAATAAATGATCTTAGATTGTATTACTGATCTGGGGTCAGCTCTTACTGCTGTTTACACCAGTGTCCCCGTCCGGATAGGTCAGCGCAGGCTAACTTTGTGAATGTGCTCTTATATCTTACAACAACTACTTTATTGGGTTTATAATTAGATGAATAGATTCAGATCTTGTCAGAAGAGGCGGCCTTTTATATCTATGTGCATTCAAACAAGTGTCAAGATTGTTTCTGTAAGCCTTAGGTCAAAAATCAGACTTTCCACATCCTCTACCAAGCTGAATGAAAGCCTTTGTAATGGGGATCAAATTATAGCGTTAGTGGATCAGATTTCCAACCATGGGGGGAACAAATAATCATCAGTCTTACATATCATCCATTTGATACGATACACGTGCTGGCGTATAAAGCAAAATATGAGATTGTGTTTCATTTGATTGTTGTCTCCGTTGTATCAGACGTTTGCGCCTTGAATGAAGATAGAAAATAATCCATCTTTACGGCCAAGAGCTCAAGCACAGATGTTATATCATTGTATGTTACCTTACAATGCACAATAAAGAGGGATCAGATCATTCTTTAAGTGTGAAACATTGCTCATATTTTTCGGGATGGAAGGCTTAATCATTCCCAACAACATCAGCAGAGTTCTATTAGTAAAATCCAAAAAACGCACAGAACAGTTTTCCAGTCATCGGAGCTGTATTTATACAATAAAATAATAAGATCAAGAGGGGAAAAGAGTAAACCATCAACAATAGTATCCTGTCAGACTTCCAACAACAAAAAAGTCGAGTACATAAATTTAGAAAATAAAAACCCTACATTTATTGTGACAAAATCAAAATCTTTGGGTTTGTTTTGGAAAATGAAGAACAATTTCGTGCGTAATAATTCAGACGCGTTTTACGCATTGACGTAAAATACACTCAACCACGTACAATTGGAGAGTTGTTTACTTTTGGCAATATAATAATAATAATAATAATAATAATAATAATAATAATAATAACAATAATGATGATGATGATGTAGAGCGAGGGGTGTTTAATGACAAAATAGTGTATAAATAGTATTCTTTATGAAGTCTGAGACATAAAAAAGTCGTCATCCTGTCCAGGTATAAGATATGGATGTGTAGCTCAGATGAGGAGGTGGCTGCATGCCAGTGACAGTCTTTGTTCATTTTTTATAGCAGGGGGTTTGTGGTGTAGTACTGTAAACGGTCTCTGTTCAGCTTCTTCTCCTTCATCCTCCTGTTCTGAAACCAGATTTTGACCTGGCGATCTGTCAGATTGAGCATCCGTGAGAGCTGGAGACGCTTTTCTTTGTTGATGTAAACGCTGAAAAAGAATTCTCTCTCGAGTTCCCTGATCTGATATTTAGAATATGGACATCTCTTCTTGCGCGTTCTTTGGCCACCTGCAAAACAATGAAAGGAAAAAGTCACCCCAAATCACATATGACAGATGCAGTTCAACAACAGACAATACGTGTGTTTTTGTGCTTTTACGCAGCAGTGAGTGGTGGTCTACAGACGCACTGTGGAGTTCAAGGGTCCCCCCTCCAGTCAGGTCTACAGGACAGATTTGTAAACACAGACTGGACTTGGTGGTGGGACTTGCTGGGTTAAATGATAGCATGTCGGAAGTTGTGAAAAAGTATTAAAATCCATAAAACCCTTCTGCCTGGTTTTTAAGAGTTTGGACATGGGCCTAATCCAAACAGTCCAGAGTATGGCAAATCTGATATGCGTTACTGTCCGTTTTAAATTTCACTGTGCATAAAGAGATGTTGTTTCAGCATTAGTGGGAGAAATTCCTCCACGGAAATCTGTTGTGGCATTAAATCCCTGCAAATACAAATTGTAAATATTTATCTTGAAGTAAGGAGCAGACCCAGGTCCTGTCCAAAGTCAGATTAAAATAGCTCAGCAGCTCGCTTCAGTCAACACAGAGTAAATTCAATCACATTAAAAACATGGCCTTTATTTTTAACCTCAGCATGGTGATAAAAGAAAAAAATATATAAATAAATTATACAAATCGACGGCTGTTTTGTTATTTTTAAGTGCTGTGATGATTGTTTTTATTAAGTTTTCTAATGTGTTTTTTCAGCATGTGACTATAATGAAGTTAAAACAGGGTTATTTCAATGCACACAAAAAGGGCAAAGTGGAAATATTGGTTGAAATGTTGGACAACAAGTTAAATAGTGAAGTCTTCACGGCCAATTTCAATCCCAAGCACGTGATCTTGTCGTTTATAACATAGTTTTGTTATAGGGTAAATCTGCAGGCCCTCCATAAACCTTACGTGCTTATAAAACAGCATATAAAAAGCTTTAACAGCAACGCGTTAGATTTTTCTCCGTCTTGCATTAAGCGTGGCTGCACGCAGGGCTACTCACTGCTGCTTTTGCTCTGTTTCTCCTCGCTGTGGCCGGAGGAGGACTTGGGGCTGCAGCTCTCCGCTGTGTCCGAGCCCGGAGCCGGAGGAGCGGGGCTTGTTCTGGCTGCGTGTCTGTCCGTGTCTGCTTGTGCTGTCGGCGTTGTGCTGTTTTCCGCGCTCCCGTACGCGGTGTCGAAAAACTGGTCAAAAGCCTGTGGCAGGACGCCGTTCCTGCCAACGCTGCCATAAAAGCCTGGCGTCGGGTTGGAGCTGGAGTGACTGACACTGGAGCTGTTTTTCACCAGGATCTCTCCCCCCCGTGAGCTCGGACTTGTCCAGCCGTCTCTGTGCACGATGTCCTCAGTGTAGCAGTGAGACAGGCTCCCCCTGCTGTGGTGCCATTTACTTGAAGTATCAATGCCATAGTCTCTGAAAGCCACATCTCTCACGGACGGGACCTGTGGCAGAGCTGCTGACTGGTAGGAGTATGACATGGGGCAGGAGGACTGGCTCTGGGTTAAATAATGAGGGAGACCCGGGAAGTCTGCTCCGGAGACGTAGTAAGTGCAGCTCGGTAAATACATATTAGACCCAGAGATCCGCTCATCAAAATCCATATTCTGCTGTTGGAAAACGTCCTATAAAAATCCTCTCATAGTTCCTCCGCGGCGCTGCGCTCCAGTCACTTTGAGGCAGACTGCTGGAGCAGAAATCCTTAGACGTACAAGCTGACGTGGGGATCCATCTCTATCCATTCCTGAGGGCCAAAGCCATGTGACCACTGGCACAAAATGACAGATAGCCTACGCCTCAACGTGTAGACTATATGAGTCAATGAGTTTATAAAGTAGACCTTTGGCTGCATGGGGAAGGAAAAATACTGAGAAGGGATTTTGCATCGACCCATTTTAGACCATTTTTAAGGAGCTAAATACATTAAGCAGTGTTTGTTTTCACCACATTGGATGTAGGGCCACTTCCAACTGGCTGCGGACTATTACACATTTATTTACAAGGTAGAAAAGACACAAATAAATATGTCCAGTTGCACGCAAATCTGCTTAACACAGCCCTTGTTTATCTTATGGTTGGTTTTAAGCCTAATCCTAACCCTCACCTTAACCCTAACCTTAACCTCTGCAGACGCGTCTGAAACCTTTTAAAGACAAGTATCATATTTTCCCCCTAGAAAGAACGATACAGACTTTTCAGGCGTAAAAACCTTCAAAGTTTAGGTTTTTATTAAAGACTGCAGCATAAAGCTCTCTGGTTTAACCATAACAGGTCCTATTCATACAGTCTGGGCCTATAACTGCATGCGTAAAGTTAGATATTTTTTATTTATAAAGCTTTTTTTAATTGATATCGGAGGTTTTGAATTTTTTCCTCCTCTTTGCTCATGGCAGGTATGACTTTGTAGTCTCTCTATGTGAATTTAATGTAGCCCTGGCTATATTTAGACTAATCTGATCCACAAGCGGCAGAGTAATGTGAGCCATGCTGCACTTTTATCAGGCATCTGTCCAGTTTGGCACCCGGGGACTAAAAGACAATAGCCCGTACAGACAGGCTTGATTATCTCTTTTATGTTGGACGTGTTTATTTAGACCAGCTCTTTTGGCATAGTTTAAGTGTGACAGCTCGACCCTTTTCCTCACTGAACTATGGCCAAAATTGTTTAGCCGCATGCTTCTCGTGTCTGTTTATATGCGTAAAAGTGCTCGTCACTTTATTTTAACCTGTCCTGTGTTTGTCACTTAAATGCACATGGACTTTTAGAGGTTAAAAAACAACAAAAAAAGAGGTATTCATGCTTGTTGGGGTCAAATCTATCAGAAGGCCAGAATCATTTGGGATGAAGTTCATGAGCGCAAACAGATAAACAAACGCACAGTAACAACGAAGAGTGTGTATGTGTGTATATGTGTGTGTATGTGTGTGACGTCCCGTGTGAACATATAGACGCTGTTTATAGACGATGAATAAAAAGGGCATTTTCTGAAAAGGCTCCAGTCTTTGCATCGCCTGGTCTCTTTTTGCAACGCCCAATATAAAGCTTTGGACACGGGCTATTTGCCACTCTTCAATCCATTTTCATTTGTCATCACTGCTGAGGAGTGAGCACATATACAGGCTAACAGAGCACTAATCCTAGTCTGCAGCCAATTTCGAAAATGTATTTCAGATTCACTTTTCATACATCAAAGAGTGTGAATTTGTTATTTGCAGGGACGCATTAAGAGACTGTGCAATATTTCATTTCGTCCAGGTGTTTGATGTTTAGCTTGAACGCAATGACATGGAAGGACTTTATCCATTCAACTCTGTTATTACACGTGTGCGTTTGACGATTAAATATGTACAAATGTATTTCTGCAAATAAATCAGTGCGTTTCATTTGCATTAAGTCTTTCATTCCCAGCTCAGCCTTTATGATCTAAGAGTTTGACGCATTAAACTTCGTCTCCTTTACTTTGGCTGCTGCGCGTTTTTAACAACTTAACCACAAAATATTCAAACTACAGTCAACAAAACAGACAAGAGTTAATTCATTTAGGTTCATCAGATAATTGTTGTTATCAGAACTGAGTGAAAAGCGATGCGTAAACCTTGGAATGAGTTTAGTTATTGTAACAAAGAAAACAAAGGCTCAGATTTAAAGATGTGGCCAAAGAAAAAAATGATTATAATACGATTCAAGAAACTTCACTGCTTGTAACTTTGCATCATAAATCCTCTCTTTAAATAAGTTAAAATTGGAGTCTGTCGGTAAAAACACATCCATTTTCAATTTTGCAAATTATGGAGAAATAGTGTAAAAGAAGCTTTGCGGCCTCATGGCATCAGATCATCATCCATTAGGAGTAAATCAGATTTATTTGATGTAGAGAAAAACGCAAAAGCTGATCGGATGCAAATACATCTTGCCGGTGTTTCATCAAGGTCTTTGGACGAAACTAAAAGGGATTTTAAAATAAAAACACTTTTCTTGGTTTTCCTAAATTCCCTGTCGACACTTGAGGAGGAATGTGGTTTAGCTTAAGTACTTGAAAATCTATGTGCGTCCTGCGCCTTTTCCAAGTCCCCGAATTCATCTCACAAAGGGACATTTTATAATATTTCGGTAAAATGTGCCAGTTATGAGTCACATTTCTGCTGTTAGTAATGTTTTAACTTAAAAAAAGGACGAGTGTGTGACATTACCGACGAATTCTTACTGAAAATAGATTTTAAAAGATGCATTTTGTGAGTTCTTCAATCATTTTACAGATATATCCGTTTTGTAGACGTGTTTACAAAGATTACTGGTATAAAACCTTGAAGAACACACCACAGAGCATTACTGACTTTGATTGAGTTTGTCAATTCAAAGAGTGGAAAAGCAGAAATAACAAGAAACAGCTTTTAATCATGTGTTTTTAAGCTTTGTGATGAATCGACTATGCTTTGAATAAAAAACAACAACAAAACCAATAGATTGAAGCCACATTTAATTATATTTTTCTAATATTTGTGGCTTCATGTGTTATAATGAAGAGAAAAAGCACGGAACTGATTCATCCCTCAAACTGACATCATAAAGAGCATTTTATCGTAAGTAATTACACGTTTTAATATTCTTACTTTATCAAAAATCTTATGTGATGATGAAATGAACGAAGTGTGTGTGTGTGTGTGTGGGGGGGTGTATTAAAAAAAAATAAGCATCCTATTACGCACAAGATCATGCGTAATTATCCTTATTTATTAAAGACTATTTAGGCTATATTAGATTAAAGACAGCTTTTTTGCCGTATTTGACGTGAAGAAAACTACTAATTCATTGTCAAAATGCAGCAGAAAGCCAAATGCACGTTTGATGCCAAGGTTAAGAATCTGCATGGAGGAGGGGAAGAAGAAAAAGGTGGAGCCTGACAGCAGGGGTTCTCCGGAAGCCCTGGACTGTCTGCTTTATAACCGAGGGTGCATGCTGTAAAATACAAGCGTTTAAACCCTTTTACTGAGCCTTTTCTCCAACATATATCATATATCTTACCGTGTATTGGCCTCTCAGCTTCAATCCACATGTTTGAGCAAAATCAAAATAACGTGTGCATGTGTCATCTTGAATCTAAAACGTCATGACGTGTGAACACTGGTGAGAGCCTTTAAAGTTCATTCAGATGAATATTTAATGGGGTTAAGGCCACATCAACAGAGCAATCAAACAAATACTGAATGCTGTTAAATCTTTTAATTCGGTTGTTTCAATGGTGTCGAAAACTCACAGAGCTGAAAGGTTTCAGATGATAAAATGAATAAAGATTTTTTATTTTTTTTTGCCTTGTCTGAACTTGGCTGCACATGTGAAACCTCCAATATAATAAATGCTAATGTGCTATATATAT
>JAPTYQ010116829.1:0-13746 GCA_029814465.1 Ostorhinchus cyanosoma | reverse complement strand
AAGCGCTTAACATAAGAAAAACAGCTTAACATAGTTTAATGCCCCAGAACAGTGATCAATCATCACCAAAGTTTGAGTGGACATCTGCAGTCATGTCCACTTTCACCTCTGCAAAAAAACTGTATAGTTTAATCTTAGAGTATTGTTTTTTCATTATTTCATTCACTCACTCATTTTCTGAGCCACTTTATCCTCCAGGTGGTCACAGAGGGAGTGGAGTCTATCCCAGTATTAGAGATGTCCACCATAATTTGGTGATGATTGATTATCTTTTCAAACATTAAACTACATTAACCTATTTTAGGTCTTTCAGAATGTGACTTTATGTTTGGGATTGTGCGCTGTCCGTGGTGCTGAATCAGCATTCCTGTGATGTATGCGGGAAAACTGACCTGTAAATGTTTGAAATTAGGAGTCATAATAAGACATCAGATGAAGAAATTGGAAGAAGAAGGTATAAGAATAAAACGACACAAAAATAATAGAGGGAAGTGAGCGTTAAAAACACTAACCGTCTGAGTGCCAAACCCTAACTGATCCTCCTTCCTGTGGACTGTGTATTATCGTTCTCCAGGTGTTTCTTCATGGTTATCTTTCTGTTAATAAAACACTTTTTGTATTTGAGTCCAGTCATTCACTCTGTCTTGACAGTTTTTATTCAACCCCTCTCAGAACACCACGAATGCTGCATGAATGATGGACTACTGCCTATAGAAACCCCTTACGTCCACCTTAAGAACGCCCTGTGAATCTCTGTCTGTATGTCTGTTCATGTAAGTGTCATAAGGGACCCCTAATAACAACGTAATGTGTCCTTGTGATCTACTTGGGGCCACCGCAGGAACATGTGGGTTCTGGAATGGCCTCCTGATCCACGGACATTGTGCGTTGTTCTTGGTTGTTTCTAAGGCATTCGTTAGTGCGCTCCGTGAAAGGGGGGTTCGTACTGCATTCATGGAAAATCTTGACAGGATCACACACCTGGCTACAAACTTAGGAACGGTCCATGAACACTCCATTCTTATAAGTCCACATTGAGAAGGTCGTACAAAATAGTCCATAAATCATTCGCACGGTCTTCATAGCCGTTCGTAATGGCATTTGTTGTCCTCATTTTCTGCAAAATCACTTTCTGATTTATATTTAACACTGGCATATACTCATATAAAACAGTGTCCAAGTAAAGACCGAATGTTTCTAACTAAATTATAACTAAAATTTCCATTTCATCAAAAAACACATTTGTATTAAATATGGGTCTGGACTGAATTATAACCTAATTATTGGCTGGAGAAATACATCTACAAGGTGTCAATCCTAGTTTTAGCACATTACAGTATCGACTTTGCTGATTCTTAATAATTGTTGATGCACAGTGACCCACTTTACCCAAAGGGATCATTAAAGTTTAATGGCAGAGAAATTACTTTTAGTGGGCAGTTATTGTTTCTCATTTGTCAGACTTATCAGCGTTCTTGAGAGTCTCACTAAAAGTATATTTTGTTATTTTGTTGACTAGAGCAAATGTTTCGGGCAAACAAGCCAAGATGGTTTGAAATGACTCTTGAAGGTTGAAGTTCACACAGAATCCTCTGGATCAGACTTGTGATTGTGTTTGCTTTAGTGGTGCTCTCAGCATCATAGAAGTACTGAAGTTCCTTCCTGGGATTTCTCAGAGACTTTTGCCTTCAGCTCTATCACTGTGTGTGTGCTTTGTTGCTATTGGCCTCCTATCGTGCCTGTCTGAGAGTCGAGCCAGTATTGCAGCTGATCTCCATGACAGATACTGTAGCAGACGATTCAGTTTACAGTACAGCTTCATACTGCAAGGACCGGTGCAGACTAGGGCTGCACGAGTTTGGACAACAATAAAATCCTTTCCTCTAAAACTCTAAAAATTCTCTAAAAATTACAAAGGCAACAGAAGCCGGCGTGTCATTTGGCAGCCCACAATGCAACGCACTGCTTCTACTTTGGCGTGTGATGATGTTTGAGGTGCTGTCTTTGACTGATACCGCCTTCAGGCTGTGTTTGCAAGGAGAGATGAGTTGGTCTTCAGCAGAAACTTCGAAGCTGTACCAATTCCACATAA
Source organism: Ostorhinchus cyanosoma (assembly GCA_029814465.1). Classification (NCBI taxonomy): domain Eukaryota; kingdom Metazoa; phylum Chordata; class Actinopteri; order Kurtiformes; family Apogonidae; genus Ostorhinchus; species Ostorhinchus cyanosoma. The sequence continues at coordinate 11,654 of JAPTYQ010116829.1, read as the reverse complement.
CTGACTTGCTTTTGCTATTTTTATCCATGAACTTCTCACTCTCCTTAGCAAACACCATTTGTGAACTGGTGTGTGGAGAGCAAAGACATTGGAGACCACTCTCACAGTTAGTAGGAGGAGCCTATGATAGCCCGGAGGTGCACGGCCCGGAGGCATGAGAGAGATGAATTTTGATTTGACGATTACACTTTTTTAAACATCGTCTGAATTAAAATAATCCAAATTTGATTTAAAATCGATTATTCATCAATCCCTAGTGTAGACTTTCAAACCAAAAGACTCAACTCCAGAATCAACTCAAGTTTTTGTGTTAAGACTAGAGGATCTAATATGGACTGGAGATTCTGTTTTGTTCTTCTTTCTTGTTATCTTAACATACAGCGCTGCAAAAACAGGGTAATTATAATCCGTCCAATCTGGTGGTTCGTTTTCTAAGTGTAGTTAGTTTTATATGTACTTTGAGGAATGTTTTTTTTTTTTTTCAAATTTTTGGCGTTTTTACCCCTCAGCCATCAGCTGCAGGGTGTTTGTTGTAGCCTGTGGTGTCTGTCCATCAGCATCAATATGATTGGTCTTCACTAAATCCTCTGATCTTCCTCATGTTTGGCATTTTGTGCAACTTGGGAAGCTTTTGGACAAGTTTGTTGGGCATCAACCTTGATCTTCATTTTCAAGGTCAAATTGGGTAAATGTGTTGAATTATTACAGTGATGTTGACCTGCATTTTTCAGGTCTTCTGGGGTCAGGTCTCAGGTCTTTCATGGTCATGGAGGCAGATAGGAAAAGCTGGCACAGATGAGGTGGGAGGAAAGTGATTCTGGTGGAGGAGCAGGGAGCAACAGGGGTAAAAGTTCACTAACAAAAGGGACCGAGGGGTCATTACAACATTCAATATTGGTCTTGTTCAAGTATTATGAAGAAGTCTGAATTTCTAGAAGCCAAAGCAAGCTGATGAAAGAATACATGACATCAGATAAAAGCTTTGTCTATTAAAGGTTCCTTTTAAAACCATTTTATCTTTGTACACAATGAACCTTTAAAATGAATAAATGAAAATGAAGTGGATTTTACTTGCAATTTGATCTGATTTTGTTCTTGTTGCATTTTTCATTGCAGTTTTTATTTCACTGTTATATTTTTGAAAGCTTTTTTTCAAAACAAAAGAGATTTTTTTGGTTATACTTTTAATTTGTTTTTAGTAGCTGTAATAACCATGACGCTGTGTGTATGTGCTTTATGCCCCTGTGCTTAGAAGTGACAATATCGCTTGTTCAACTCTGGAGACCTTTGTTGTGTGTCATTTCTCATTTTTCACTTTCTATCCTCATTTCCTCTCTGTAAATATGCTTTTAGCTGTGTGTGTGTGTAGCTTTGTCACCTCAATGATGACCCACAGTTGTCCTTGTAATTAACAGATGACCTTTAATGGGGCTCTGGCCTCGCTAGCCCTAACCATGGAAATGTCACATTTAACAAGACGGCAACACATCCCTGTCCCACACACATACTGTACATGCACGCATAAACACATGCACATCACTTAAGCACAAATGCATACAGCGTTGAAAGTGTTGAAAGTCTGTTGTCATGGCATAAATGTCATCTGACTGTAACGTTCATGGGCTGTCTGTGTGCTCTTTACAGATGGGGTGTGTGGGTAGGATGGAGACAGGCCGGGAAAGATCAGCCTGTCACAATGTGTTGTCATCGTCCATGGAGAAGAAGAGTGAGTTGAACACACGGCGGTCTGTGTAACAGGAGAGACATAAATTAGTCTAATCTGTGGGCAGCTTTAATTAAAACATGTCTGTCATGACAGTTTCATTTCCACGCAATTAATATAAGATAATTAAAATGTTGTGCCTCCTAAAAGCACATTTCCAAATATATTTTCTATCAGAGAGCAACAGGAAACATTTCTTCTGTAGACTTGGTTCAAACAAACATGATCTCTTGACAAAATCAAACCCCTTCCTCTTTTTTTGTACACTCCCACTTCCCCTTCAGTCTCACCTTCTTTGTCACTCTGTCTCCTCTTTAGTCTTTATGTCCAGCTCCTTCCTGTTTCCTATCAAGCCTCTCTTTGAACACAAATTACTTTTTTCTGACAGTTTATACATGGGAAGATAGATTGATGTGTGTGAGATGTAGGTGTAAGCTGCTCACTGTCAAAAGGAAACACACACATTCATACACAAGCACAGAGGAACATCCCATCCAGCCAGATATCCATCAGGGAGCTGTTGTTTGTAATAAGGTTAAACCCTGCCCTGGATGGCCACTGAGGTACACACCGAAGCTGTTATATTTTCTTATTGGGGCTAAATAGAATTTTGCTCTGCTGGGAAAAACACTAAAGTAACTCACTGATCTTTGGTATTAACTCATATGTTTGTACAGCTTGCAGGAATGTCTTCATCCAACCATAATGGTGGTTTTAGCAGTTATACATACGACCATGGATCTTGAATATGCTATGAATTAGGGCTGGGTGATAAAACAATGCTAATTATTGTAATTGAGTTTTCAATAAGGTCCAATCCCAATCACCCCTTGGCCCTCCTCCTTACCCCTACCCCTTGGCCGTTGCCCTCGGCACTACCCCTTGAAACAGAGCTGCAAGGGGTAGGGGTTGAAACATTCCCCTATGAAATGGAACAACCCTTTGGGACCTGTAACATCATCAGCAGTCATCGATGCCGCTATTAACAGAAAGAAAACTCTGTTTCCGAAAGTATTCACCAGTAGCTGTAACCATCTCTGTTGCGTAGGCTTTGGGCATCTTTTTATGGCTATCAACTATAAACCGCAGAAATGCGATCTATAACACATTGAAGCGACATTAAATGGTCGATCAAATGATTAAGTTGTTTATGAAGAAAATCTGTACATTTGTGTGTTTCAGTCAACACACTGCTGCACTTTTCTGCTGTGTTTACCTCCATGTTGCCAGTGATTTAAACAGAATTATGGGAGATTTCTCCTACCCCTCAGTTCCTAGTGTGGTCCTGAAAAATCTCAGTTTCGAGGGCTATTCTGCCCTCTGCCTTAGCCCTTCCCCTCTGTCAAATTGAGAATAGAGACAACACTACCCCTTCACGTGTACGGGCAAAATGGGAGGGTAGGGAAAGAGGGAGGGCCAAGGGGTGAATTGGGAAACAGCCTCAGTGTTCAGTGTAATTTCAGTGCTTAGGTATATATACGCCAGTGTAGCATCTAGTCTGCTCAACCCACAAAGAAGAAGAAGGATAAGGACAAGGGGGGGGGGTGTTTTGTTGAAAAGCAGAGAGAAATGTTCAGGTGTTTTATATTCTGGCAATGAAAAATAATCTAAAACCACAATTAACCATCTGGTTTCTTTAACTTTATCTCAGAAGCACAAAGCCTTTATATGTTAAAAAAAGACATTTATATGATAATTTGTAAGATATTATTGACCAATGAATGTCTGGTTGAGTTTATATGCTACACTTCAAAGGGTTTAAGTGGAAAAGTAAAGAATGATACAGTATGGGAGAGAGATGCTGATCATGTACACACATCTAATGACATTTCTAATCTGATGATGCTAAAAGAGAAATTATGCTAAAAAGAGAAATTCTAAAAATTCGATTTCACTGGCACTGCAGCAGTGAGCGAGACTGTGCAAGTGACATTTCTGTGTAAATCTGTTTAGAAGTAAAATGCAACTTACATCAGGTACATACGTCCTCTGAATCCTGAGGAGATGCAGTTGAATTTTGTCAGCTGTTCTGCACTGCAGCCCTATGCACAGTTGTACTTGTCTACTGTATCGGTCGCCCTTACCCTTGTGCACACAAATACACAATCGAGATGTATGAACAGACACAATCACATAGATATTCCCCCTGCATCTTGTGCTCTCGTCACGCCTCCCTGACTTTCTCTCATTGTCTGAACCTGAGATGAATACATACTCACAAACACACACACAGCAACACAAATTATACCACTCGTACAAACATGGTCTTCTTTAGGTTAGGGGACAATTTGTTCAGCCTCTGTGAAATTAGACATGGGTTTACAGTGTAGCCTTTTCAATACTGATCACTGTCATACAAGTCTGTGCTGAGTGTGTGTGTGCGTGTATCTGTGCACTTATTCTGAAGTCAGTTAAAGGTAGCTTTGTGGTCTTTTGTGTTGTTATTCTGTTAAGATGCAGCAAACTCCAGTGATTCTTGTTTGTTATTATAAGGAAAGGCTTATAACTGTCTACAGGCTGTCTAATCTGCTCTGTTTTGCAAACACCAGTCACTTAAGGTTTTAATTATATAGGATATGGGAAGGCAGTTGACTAGCAGAAATAACAGAAAAGTCACTCACCTCAAAATCCCTGCTGCCTGGATCACTACAGATGACCATTTTACTACATGAAGCCAGTAACACCTCAGCTACACTGAATATATTGTTAACCCCACAAACGTAATAACGCCCACAAATGTAATAAACTGCAAATGTTCTAAAAATTTGCAGCTTTTAACGTAATAATCCCACAAATGTAATAACTTTCCCCCAAATGTAAAAAACAGTCACCTACCTCATTTTCCCACAGTGTGCTTTTACCCTCTCCATTCTTATCATAATCATATCCAGACATTTTATTTACATGGTTCAAACATAGGCTTCAACTGTACGTAAGGAAAATAAATATTATCCACTATCATGCTGAAGCTTTTATAATAAAACCGTTACAACATTTTTGCCCATTTTGTTTTGTTCCTCCACTTGTATTTGTAAGTAAACACCTATTAATCTGAAATTAATACCACGTGGTGTAACTGCAATGTTTGATCATTCTTAAAAGGCAAGTATCCAAAGAACAAGAATTAGGGTTGGACGTTTTGGAAAAAAATCCTATCAAGATAATTTTTTTCATATCAGACGATATTGATATGTATCACCATATAAATCAAATCACTTTTTTTGGTCCACTTTAAATCTTCTGTTACTCATAAGTTAGTTGTGGAGACATCCGAGAGAGAAAGAAATATATATGTTGTGGTACACTGTAAAAAAAAAAAAAAAATCCTGTTGTTTTTATGGAAAAAGGTGGCAGCTGTGGTTGCCAGAACAATCCTGTAAAAAACACATCATATAAACATACTTACAGAGTAACATATATATATTTAACATTTAAACATGTAGATTTAATATTTTAAACATGTAGATATAACATTTTAAACATGTGTGTAAACAGTAAATCTTACATAGACCTGCATGGTGCTCACAGTGTTTTCTAAAGCTACCAGGTCTAAACTGGGAGGCGTTCAGGGTCTTTAGAGTTTTGCAAGGACACTTCGACATGTGAACAGTCAGAGCTAGGATTTGAACTACTGACCCTTTGGATGACCTGCTCTACCAACTGAACCACAGCCACCTGTTATTTTGCATATTTAAAATCTTAAATTGTTAAATGTTTAGTTCTTTATTACTTTTTTTTTATTTAAAAAAAAAAAAATCAAATAGGCTTTTTAAGATCAACATTGTGGTCTTGCAATTTAAACGGTGTCACATTGTTTTTCAATTTACAGTTTTATTTTCTCAAAACAAAAAGAAATACATAATTTATACATACAAATCTGCTTTTAACATACTCTTCCAGTAAAAACTACAGCTGCATTTGATTTAATAGTTAACACACAAACCTTCTCAAATGAACAACTTTGCATTGTATTTTCACTTACAGTTCTTTTATGTTAAAATTTTACAACTTCTTGCTGTTAATGCTACAATCATTTTTTACAGTGTACTTATGGAGAAGTCCCTCCCCCTTCTCTTAGAATACCCCTCCCCCTGCTTTATTCACCCCTGGCTGTCAAACATGGACGAATGAATTCTATCAAAATTGTATCGAGCATGTCTCATATTTCTATCAAGGAAACGTTATATTGTGATATATATCGTTATCGTTTTATCGCCCACCCCTAACAAGAATAAATAGGGAAATAAAAAAGAAAGATGAATGAATATCCATGCGTCCATTACTTAAATATATGTGATGTATTAATTTATTACATTTGTGGGAAGTTATTCCAATTTCGGAAACCATCCCACATACGTAATAAATCCACACAAAAGTAATATTTATTACATTTGTGGGAAATTAGGTATTACGTTTGTGGGAAAGTTATTACATTTGTGGGATTATTATGTTAAAAGCTGCAAATTTGATCATGTTTGCAGTTTATTATGTTTGTGGGGTTAACATATATAATCAATATGGAGTGAATACTGCAACATAACATAACATAACATACATGTATACATTACACTAATTATTTGATTCTTGCTTATTTATATGTTCAAGGTGAGAAGAAAGGTGGATGAAATAATTACCCATCATGCTTAGTGCCTACAGGACAAGCCTGTGGGCGTAATGTTATAATCAGGGGTTGTTACAGTTGGTCAGGTCTAGGTTCAGCATCCACAAAATGAAGTCATCTGACCACCTGAATATAGTGAAAGAGCAGGTGTGAACATCAGTTTATTTTTTTCCCCTGAAGACAGATATATTCCAAGATGACAAAACCTGGATTCATCAGACTCAAATAGTGACAGGGTGGTTCAGGAAAAATGAGACATAATTTTCACACATGGACCGGCCACCACAGAGCCCAGACCTGAACCCTACTGAGGATCTTTGGTATGTTTTGGAGAAGACTTTACACCATGATCTGACTCAATCAACAATATAAGATCTTGGCTGAAAAAGAATTTAATTCTGGATGGAATTTATTGTGACGTTGCATAAGCATTGTGTGGAAAAGACAGTACCACAGCAATTTTGTATCTTAGTCAAAGCTAATGGCAGTGCAATGAAATATAGTGTGTGTCACTTTTTTTATAGCCAGGCAGTTTATTTAGAAGATACAGAAAATCTAATATCGTTTCTGAAATATTTCATACGCAGACGCATACACTTTACTGATTGTCGAGGCTCAGTTTGGAACACTTGCAGTCTCACCTAACATTTATGCTGAATGTCTGCTTGTTTCTTCATTATGTACAAGTATTTCTTGTTTTTGTAAGCAGCTCATTTTCCTGTCTCCACTACAGTATCAGCTGTAATTACAGAGAGATTTGTGAAAGAACTGCAACCCTTTATTAAATTACAGTCAAAACAAAGAACAAAGACTGATGTCATTCACATTCCCTAAAATCAGTTTTCATATCATTAACACTAAAGTTTGATCACATAGTTCTGTAATTATTGTTGTTTTCTCTCTAATGTGCTGTCTAACAACTACAACTCACCACTGATTGTAAGGTTTTGTTTTTGTCATCTGTATTTACTCAGTTTTTTGTAACGTTCCTGTGTATTAGACTGAATTAGCCTCATATTACACTGTTATAAAAAAAAAAACAAAAAAAAGGCTTTTCCTTGTATGTGGTGTCTCACAAAAGCGAGTACACCCCTTACATTTCAGCAGCAATTTTATTATATCTTATCAAGGGACAATGCTACAGACATGAAACTTGGATATAATCTGGAGTAGTCAGTGTGGAGCTTGTGCAGCAGAACAGATTTACTATTCACAGTTGTTAAAACATGCAAAGCTACCTGTCTTATTTGTCATGGTCATGCTTTTGCCTGCTTTACCAGACCATATACATTTATTTATTGTGAATTAGAGCTGTTAAATGTGGAGCTTTGACTGTAATTTTCTCATACTGGCCACTGGATGTTCAACATGGCACCACAATTGCAAAGAACTCTCTTGAGGATTTGACAGAATTGTTGCTTTCTTCAAAGATGGCGAAGGCTATAAGATGACTGGTAACATCTTGAAATGGAGCTCCAGCACCGTGGTCAAGGTCATAGAGAGGTTTTCCAAGATGGGATCCGCTCAGAAGAGGCCTTTGTATAAAAGGTATTACATACATTTGAAAGTACTCAGAAATTATAACTGCACAAGGCCATTTGACCTTGAAAAAGTAGGTCAAGGTCACCTATTTTCAGTAGGCTTCTGCTCCATGCCAAGATGCATCCACAGTTTAAATTTGGTGCAGATATGTCAATGCATTCTTCAGATAATGCGACTGTCATTGAATGGACAGACAGACAAACGACAAAACGATTACAGTATCTATCGGCCAAGGAGTAAAAACTACATTGTGTATAATCTGTGGAAACACTGTACTTATCACAAATGTTTCCTTAGTTAAATGTGGACTATATATTTAATCTAGATATTGTCAAAATATTGTGAATGTGTTCAGCCAAAAGGATGCAAAAAGGCAGTTTCTAGCCAGACGATAACAAAAAGCTATCACACACTGGCAGAGCCTCCAGAAACCAGAGAGAACTGGAGGGAAACCTGATAGTTTTCTTTGTAACTTACCTACATTTTATTTTAAGTGAGAAAATAGTGATTTGGATCATGGATTATGATACTACTTTAAAAGAAGGCCATAGGATCTTTTGGTCAAGTCACTCACCTCTAACTGCAACTCATATGGTCATGAAACATGAAGCTTCTATGAACTGACTGTATGGGATCAAATTAAACTGTATTATAATGACACAACTGAGAAAGCATTAAAAACACACACAGAGGTGAAGTGGCTTTTCCAAACTTCAACAACTGAAACCCCCTGTCATGAGGCAGACTTTCAAGAGCCTGACAACAGAGACAGGAGTTTGGTTTGGAAAGCCACTTGAATTAAGAATTTACAATAAAGACAAATATGGAGATTCTGCACAGTGATGCCAAAAAACGATTGTGCACTGAAGCTGTAGCTGTAAGCATTACTTCACAGTGACAAGATGAAAGTATTCTGAAACCATACATGAGGATATGGCATCATAAGTTTATATGCACAACAGACATAATGATTTTTGGCGTAAACTTGGATGGAAATGGTCCAGCAGTTGTGCCATCTGTTTTTCAGGCTATATTGTGAAAATCTTCAAGTGACATAGACCGTTGCGGCCTGTTTTGATCCATTCAGCGTAACAATACAGATTTTTCTACACTGTCATTTGGAGGGAAGTGTCTGAGTCAGGCTTTCTGAGATGGGGTTACATAGACTTACGCCTGTTGGGGGAAGTATGTGTGGTAACAAATCAGAGAACTATCACAAGCCTCTATGCATTTTTAGTGCGTGTGTGAGAACGAGTGGAGTCCAGTTAAATCAAAGCTGTTTCTGTGCTTGCTCCCTGAATCCCCTGTTGCTGAAAACTCAGTTTGTCTGGGAGCTGAAAGAGACTGGTGAATTATTAAAGCTTGCTGAAGCTTCACTCATAGACAACCAGCAGACCACTGAGACAGCACAGTGCACGCACACATGCATTGAGAGGTCAGTCCAATGTAATACCCACAGGGTACAATACTCACAATCGCTACACATGAAGAATGTTGACTACTCATGCTGAGCAAAGCCAGTGGATTTCACTGTTTGCAACTGCAGATGGACTGCTGTAGCCTTCCAAACATCCAGCTATAGGCTGCTATTACTACAGCTCACTACGGCAGGAAAAATATCATCCACCTGGCTCACATCATTTGCAGCTTGTAGTCTGAACTCCAGAGTCAGACAAGATTTATGAAGAGCTTCTGCTGCCTTGCACTCTGTAACCTTTTAAAGATTCATTCAGATGGCATTTCTGTTGTATTAGATAATGCAATAAAAATGGAAAAATAAAAGACAAGAGTACTGGGTTGTAACCTTTCTGTAGTAGTTTGGACAGTTCCACACCACTGTTGACTGTTTTTAATTTAAATGTTAAATGATGCAGTTCATAGCAGTTTAAAAGGTAACTTTTCCCAATAAACTCTTTGTAGCAATATCTGAACAAAGCAAACCTCCAGCTTCCTGAAAATTACATGACATTCCCTGAGCCTCTATTGCCTAATACTAGAGGTGCACAGTTAATCGAATCACAGTCGCGGTGTTGCGACATTTATCCAGTCACAAAAGTGTGCAGTTTAATTAAATTTCAAAAATGAGCATGTGTGTATCCACTCTCTGTATACAGTCTGGGTGTTTTGCACACCTGTCATAATGAAAACACTCATCAGTCTCTATCTAATCAGTTTAGATAGTGACACTTTATGACACTATATGTTCATATGATTATGAGGTGTGTAGACCAGGGGAAATTAATGTCAACTAACCATAAAAATAAACAGCCTCTTTCATAATGGCTATAGTTTAGATGAATTGACAACAGCCTTCGTTCCAGGCTTATCATAGTGTATCTCACTTGTATTTGCAATCGTGTCCACAAAAGTTTCAATATGGCTTTTTCTTCAAAATGCAGTTCTGGTCAATACCTGTATGTCTGTCTAATGATGGCCTTCACAGACATCTGCTTTCTTTATAGCAGCAACAGCAGCAGCCTAAATCTTATATTATTACATCTTTTGTTTTGTTGTCTGTATTGTGTTGACATGTTTATTCATCATACCATTTTCCTTTCTTTTTTTTTCTGCCACAATAACTCTCAAAAACACCCCGGTCCCTTCAGAGTATGAATAAATTTCATGACACAGGTTAGATTGTAAGATTTTAAGCAAACCCAAAAATACAATAAACAAAAATATTCAATCTTGGTGTTTTCAGTTGGAGGCGCTGACATAATGTTTTGCTTGCGGACTCAGCAGCCTTAATAAGTTTTGTATTTTTATGGACATACTGTCTCTTGGGCTTGTATACCATCACTTTTCACAGTTATCACAGTTATCTTCGTTTGAACTTCATATATCAACTCCCATGTTGACATACATATAATAATAACAGCACTGTGACGGCTTTACTCCTGCTGTTCTGCTCCTGTCAGGAGAGTAGAGTGAATATTAATGAAGCAAACTAGTGTAAACCTGTAGCGATGATAGCATTCGTATTACTGTTAAACTGAATTGTTAAACTGAACTTAGGATCTTCAAAGTGGGGGTAATTTAATCACAGAAATGTTTACCAAATTACCTCTAAAATAGTTTTAACCTCAAGGCTCCCATTGTATTGCCTTGTGAGACAAATGCGACCAATCTGCTGTCCCAGAAAGGTTAAAACAAATGCATTCAATTATTTGCTAATGCTATTTGATCAAGGCCTTGTATATAGTAATTGTCAAAGTCCTCCAAGCCATCAGGCTCGCCACAGCTTCTTTCTGCATTTCCCATTTGCCATCATTTTGTATCACAGCTCATCTGTTCTTGCAAGCCAGTGGCAAGTTGCAGCATTATCTGCTGTGTGTGGCAGCCTGCATTGACTGCTGCTAGTCAAACTGGCATTCATTATCAAGCAGGTAATAACACAGAGCACTGGGTCTAACTCAACCGGCAGTAGACTCATTAATATAAACAGGACCCTAAACCCAAACTCAATTTACTTGAAAGCCTCTTTGGAGACGGGGGTTCAGTGAAGAGCCTTTGCATGTGTGTGTGTGTGTGTGTGTGTGTGTGTGTGCGTGTGTGTGTGTGTGTGTGTCTAAGAAAGGTATTTATCATTCCTCTCCCACAGCCTAACACACAAATACACAGTCAGTGCTGAGCATGTGTGTGCATGTGCATTACAAAGCTCCAATTAGATCGTTGATCAGTGGTGTATATTTAAGTAGTCACTCATCTCTTTTCCCTCCCCACCCCCCCACTCATATCTCTGCCATTAATGAGTCCAATTAGCACATG
>JAPTYQ010116747.1:0-19654 GCA_029814465.1 Ostorhinchus cyanosoma | reverse complement strand
AATTAGACACACACTGTATCCCAAGGTAAAATGTTTAAAATATAAAAGTAGTATAAAAACTGTACAAATATGTCCATGTAAACATACTTCTACATCTCTTTACAGTGTGAAATTCTGAAATCTTGAATGTAAGAGCTGGGTGTGATTGACAGCAGCAGAGGATGAGAAAACAAAATAGCCTCACCCTGGAGAAATACAGGAAAACCGGTGCCACGGGAAATGGAACAAATATGAAATTCAGAGGGAAACAGAGGACAGCGGCAGCAGGGAGAAGCCCAGATGCATTTCACCTGAGTGGTGGAAGATTGAATACGATCACATGCTGGCCACTGGACTGAGCGGGTTATGAGCTGCACACATTCATCACATGCTCAGCCATGCTATGGCTGCAGCCAACGCCAACACTTTTCATTCACAATGCTGCACACACTCGTCTGTTTTCCCTCGGTTTAAATATTCGGGGACATGAACAGATGAAGGCATCGCAGTGTGAGTCAAATGGATGCAAAGTGTTCTCATAAAACACATCTGAGTGTGGATTTATCTAGATTTCACTTCAAACGGGGTCAGTGGAGTCAGAGACGAGGAGAGGAGGGATTACAAAACAGTGAATGGAGTCAGACCAGGGTGGAAATGAAGCAGCGCTCACATATTCTCACTGTCGACGCTTTATCACATGGAGCCGGATGATAAAACCACAATAACATCATTTTGGATCAAACTGCAGTGTCAATCAAACAGTACATTGGAATACTGTTCATTCACATCCAATACATTCCTGACAAATTAGGTTTTACTTACGGTCAAAAAGCTTTCTTATAGAAATGTATGATGGACAAATCTAAAAACTAAAACATCTTAAAGGAGGAAACTGAAGAAAAGCTAAAAACAGGATAGAAAATTATGCAAAAAAAACAGCGACATTTATAGAGAAAACCTGAAAACAAACTAAAAACTTCTGGAACTAACAGAGTGTTTGTGTCTTGTTTAGAACTGCAACAATCAACTGATTAGTTGTTTAATTATCAACTACTAAATTAATCGACAACTATTTAGATCATCTTTAATCCTAAACTATCTTTAATGGGAATATTGTCTTGTTTCTTTCCTCTTCCATTTCAGTAACTCAGTATTTTTGGGTTTTGGACTGAGCAGGACATTTAAGAACATCACTTTCTGACACTTTATAAACAAAACTATTAACCACTCTCTGATCTGTGTCACTTATGTCACTTTTAGACTCTCTTTAGCTCAACTGGAACCTCAGCGAAGGCGGTTCTGGAAATAGTATGGGATGTTTTTCTGCTCTCACTCGGTGGAAACGACATGACGGCTGTGAGAGTCGAGGAGAGTTGAGCTGATACCATCAGTGGAAAAGTGGATTTGGTGGAGGTTAGAAAAAGGGTCGGAGGAAGGATTAAAATAAGAAACACAAAATAAGTAAACACAGAAATAAACTGCACGAAGCAGGATGTGAGCCCTGGTGGCCCTCCTAAGGTTTCAGACACCTCCTAGACCATGGCGTCAATTTCCAACGTCCAAGGACTTGGCTCGACCTCTACCTGGTTCCCTGAACGTTAAAAAATGACATAAAGGGTGTCCATAAAGTCTCTTTACAATTTAACACATTTATTACAAAAGCAAATCAATAGACGAATCTGTGGGAATTATTACGAAATGAAAAGTAGATATTGAAGGTTTTTTCCTCATTTAATCCAGCTCTGTATGGGACCATTACTGCTGGATACTGGATTTGTTTCCATGTTGTCTGTATTGTAACCGCATCAATGGTGTCAATGGCATCAACAGACTGTTTTCCATTGACCCTCAAATTGTGTGAATATAACTTGCGCATAAAAATTTGCCGAATGGAAAAACAAAAATTTCCCCAAAACTCTTGGTTTTTGATGAAAAGTTTTTGCTCATGCTAGAGGTGGTTTTTCCGGCGTAGCGAAATTGGTATATCACTCAAAACTGCAATGGAAACACCTTTTTGCACAACTAGAGTGACGCAAACAAACAAACAAACAAACCAAAAAAAGGATGTTGATGGATGTTACAACAAGAGAAGAAGAGGAGTTTAACACAAACATGCGGTATGTGTGGACACACGAGGAAACCCAATCATTTTTTAATGTTGTAAGAGACAGGAGTAACGAGCATTCTAGATTAAAAAAACAGATATTTATGTTCATCAACATGTTTATGGAATGAGTTCTTCTAACATCTACCACAATAAATGAACAAATCAAGGCATTTGTGATTTAATAGAAAAACTAACATGCGCCCTTTTGGTTTTTTTTACATTTAGGGCCTAGCAAATATCGGTAAAGTTATGCGCATATGTCCAATGGAAAAGCAACAAATGATCTTTGTCTTCAGGTGGTTAATGTCCTGTATCTTTGTTCCTTCCACCTTATCTTTGACATAACCCCATAGTCATAAACCCAGGACAGTGATATCTGGAGGACACAGTTTGTACTTTAATGTTCTGAGGTGTACAGTGGAAACAGGCTCATTGGCCCACTGATATTTGTCAAATGTTCATTTTTGGTACCAAAATGTGTTTATTGTTCTAAAAAAAGTAACTTTATTGTCACAGTTGTAAGATAATTGTGCATGTCCTATTTTTATTTGGACAAATATTGTCTCAGGAAGTAGTCTGGTTGAGTTTGTTTGTGTTGTTCAAATAAAAATCTAAGTTATTTTTGATTTGAACAAAAGATTATTCAAGGAAAAGCAAGAAGTATTGTTACAATATTGATGTTTCTTTCAATTAAAGTTATAATTGCGCCAGTGTTGTTGGGTTTGAGGGGGCCCTGGAGATTTTTCGTCCTCCAAAGGGGGGCCCACAAGAAAAAGATTGAGAACCACTGCACTAATTGATCTCTTGTTGAAGAAAAACGGTCCAATGATTCGATTGCACATAATCCCACAATGTGATTAAAACCACTGATAACCACTGAGTAAATAGAACTAATCTGATAAACAGAGCTCATTAATTGCTTTTGTAATGCTTTTTTTTTAAATTGAAAAGAGAATTTGTGGACGCCCTGTATAAGAACACCCGGGTGCTTAAGCCACAGTATGTGACGACCTGCAGGATGCGTGCTCTGCAGAGGCATGGGCAGCTGCCGTAACCATGGCGATGCACGTTACCTGACAGGGTTAGTGGTGTTTGGCAGGCCGGAGGTGGGTGTTATGCAGACGAGAGGTTTCCACATTCTGCTGACAGGCTTGTTGTGGGCGGCGACACTGACAGGTTGCGGCTGCTCTGACATCTTAATAAGAAAACGCCGTCTGTCGAACACGCAGCTCAGGTGCGTTTTCTGCTGCATGTACACAATTTCACATGCTGAGGTGCGCTACCACGACGTGTGACTGAAAAACAGATGCGTCGTTGAGAACCGTCAATTTATTTTAACGATTGGTTGCTGCGCATTGTGTGTCGTCTGTGTGATTATGGTGGATCAGCAGTGCCGAGAGTCCGAGACAACTTCCCCCACGGGGACGATAAAGAATATCATGATGCATTGTTAAGGAAAGCACAAACTGAGTCAATAATTTCACACTGGAGAAGAGCAGCAGCATGAGGCGTCGTGTGATTAAATTTGGCACATTTATGTAACCCCAAAGTCAGCCCTTCTTTCATCAGGCTGGATCATGACCCAGAGTAATTTTAAATGAGCCTCTCTTTAATTTTGGGCTTTTTCTTCTTGAAGTCTCTCTTCTGCTGAAACTCTTCTAGTGCCGAATGCTCATATTTACAGTTCAGTGGAGCTCTACAGGAGTTAAAAGTGGAGAAAGATATGATTAATTGATGTTTTGTGTAATAAAAATGGATGATTAACTTGTTTTAATGGGTTTGTCAGAAACCAAACAACTGGCCTAAAGTGTCATTTGGGTTGAACAGAGAGAATTAAGTTAACACTTCCATTAAATTAAAGACAATTTGAAGGCTTTTTTCACTGAT
The DNA here is from genome assembly GCA_029814465.1 of Ostorhinchus cyanosoma. Lineage (NCBI taxonomy): Eukaryota > Metazoa > Chordata > Actinopteri > Kurtiformes > Apogonidae > Ostorhinchus > Ostorhinchus cyanosoma. The sequence goes on along the minus strand of JAPTYQ010116747.1, from coordinate 15,681 downwards.
AAAGAATTAATATACTGACTCTCTCCAAAACTCCAGCTGCTTTACTCAGTTTGCACTCTATTGTAATCAGAGCTACAGGTTTATTAGGATGGCAGCTAATTAAGAGATGGGTTTTATATTACGCAATAAGTGGGAAAAAATAAATGGCTATTTGATATTTCAACCAGAGGAGCATTCACATAGAGCAGACCTCTGTCAAGGCCAATACTCCACTCAGCGCAATTATTAAATCACAAACCATCCTCTTTGCAACCCCTGGGGGGTTAAACCAGAGAGGTTCTGATTAAAACACTTCCACACCAGTGGAATACTAAAAGGTGAGGTGGGAAAATGGAAATTCCACAGGTTAATTTATCAGTTTTTTTCTGAATTATCCTCGTAACAGTGTACTGTGTATAGTAGATACAAATAATAACATCTGTAGCAACAATGGATTTCTTTAGCAGATGTGTACATCCACATGTGGACAGATAGAATCTCCAGGTCTCAGTACATATAGGCTTCATCGAAACTGTAATATATATGTCTAAATGTGGATAATGTAGGAGTATTTATGATAGGAATGTACATTTATACAAATGGAAGATATATACATGAAAAGCTGCATTTTGTTTTTTTCTCTTATTATTGTATGATAAAATCTCATACATATATACATTTATGTACGGTGAATGTTACTCTCAAGGCAATCTTGTTATGTACTGTTAATTGCCTGTCTTTTGTTGATAATGGCAATAAAGTTTAAAAAAAAAAATCTCCAGGTCTGTGTGAAGATTATCTTCCTTTACCCCACAGTGATATGTATTCATAAGAACCCACTCAATCAGTTTAGATAAAGTCATAAATGCTATGCAGAGGAATTTATGCTTAGTGTGAAACAGCCTTGAGGAAGCGCAGTCCAATCTTTGCAGCTGATTGATGAAATTGTAACGGCTAACAAGTGGAAGCGCTGGTCATGTATCAGCATGAATCAGTGGTGTCAGGTCACCAACATCTCCTGACGATCTAATAATGTTTACAACAGTTAGGTCCCGTCCCAATTCACTTCTTGGCCCCTCCCCCTTACACCTACCCCTCCATTTTGCGTGTTCACATGAAGGGGTAGGTGTGTCCTGATTCTCGATGAGTCAGAGGGGAAGTGCTAAGGGGACATCTGTTTGGTCCTCTAAAGAGAGATTTTTCAGGACCGCACTGCAAACTGGAGAATGAGAAAAATCTCCCATAATTCTGTTTGAATCATCAGTAAGATGGAGGTAAACACAGCAAGCAAGTGCAGCAGTGTGACGAAAGAAACACAAATGTATGTATTTTCTTCATAAATAACTTCATCATTTGATCGGCCATTTAATACCGTTTCAATGTGTTATAGATTGTATTTCAGCAGTTTGTGGTTGATAGCCTCAAAAAGATGACCAAAGCCCATGGAACAGAGACAGTTACAGCTGCTGATGATATGGGGAGTTCTTTAGAAACAAAGTTGTCCCATTTGTTTATAGTATCATCAATGACTGCTGATGACGTAACAGGTCTGGCAGGGTTGTCTCATTTCATAGTGGAATGTTTCAACTGTTACCTCTTACAACTCTGTATCAAAGGGTAGTGCCAGGAGTAAGGGCCAAGGGGGAGGGGGAAGGGGGAGGGCCAAGGGGTGAATTGGGATTGGGCCTTATACTGCATTCCAGAGTGCTGGGAGGTAGAATATATCTCACTTGACGTCAACTACATCCCACCTTAAAGTATTCCAGGTGATCCATGTTGAACATAAAAAACAAACATGGACATCACAGATCTAAGCTCCTATTTGGTTTGTTACTAAAGAGGTATTGTGACTGTTGACAATACAGTGTTCTCATATACACTAACGAGATGAAAGAGATGAAATGACGGATGAGATAATTATACACTGTGAAGTTTTTTTTTCATTGCGAACTTGCACACTGTGCGCTCCCATTGTTGTGTCATCGTCATGTTGTAGTTTGCGGTGAGGTCGGGGTACTTCAAACTGGCCCCACTTTGCAACAGGGACCTCCAGGTTGGACGGGCGTTCCAATGCATTTTACCAATTTGGACGTCGGAAACTTCCATCTCCCAGGACTCTGGGATGCAGCATTAGTCTCGTGGTTGAGCAGAGCTGGGTTTTTAGGCTAGATCCACACCAAAGTGTCTCACACGCCTAAAAAACATAACCAAAGAGGTGATAACACTGCTGGACATGAAAATGATCGCAAACTGCTGGAGTAACAGCTTGTCTGATGTGAGTGAAGTCAGTATCAGGATAAAAAGCAGGATTTAACTGGCAAACAGCTGCTACAGACTCAAAAAAGGACAGAATCACCTGTAATTCAGCATCCTGTTGAGTTAACAGCTTGCCCTCAAGGGTGACAAACTGTTTTCTTCTTAAAAAGAGGTTCAACAAATCAGAGAGGGATACATAGACATAGAAGACACAACCACAAGCACTTAAATCCATTACACAACCTTAAAACACAGTCAGCATCATTAAACACCTCTCTGGATGTCAACACAGCAAAAGATATGCAATTTTCAACAGAAAGGTATGAGTATGATGCTCCTGATGTAATTATGCAATTATGACATTACTGATGTAATTGGTCTGACATATTGCAATCCCACTCTGTTTTAAATGTATTGTTATTACTATTATTAACTTAAATTGTTTGTCTTTTCCACTCTCTTTATGCATGCACATTTTTTCTAGCACTTTATTCTGTTGCTGTCTTGACCACTGAATTGCACGTTGTGGGATCAATGAAGCCTAAACTCTGATCTAATTCAATGCAGCCTAATTATTGAGATGCGATTATTTCTAATCTAGATTTTGATGAGATGAAGAAGACATGACAGACTGTAGTGCCACCCTTTTTTCTCATGTCTCATCAAGTTTCATTGTCATGTGTTTTGTAACCGTTTTCATATAAGAGTTGATTCAATGCACTGATCGATGTCCTAATGTTTCACCAAGTTCAATGAAAATCACTACATCGGCTGAGATCGTCACATATTTCATGATCATGACTAAAACCTTATAAAGGTTAGGGGTGTGTATTGGCAAGAATCTAGCGATATGATACAAATCACAATACTAGGATCACGATACGATATACATCACAATACTGTTAACAGGGCGATACTTTTTTATTTGTTGTGTTTCTTTTTTTTTTGAAGATTATTTCCTGGAAAATTTGAATTACACCAGAAATCTGCACAAATTCTAAAACCAGAAACAATTCTCCTCTGTCAAAACTTCAAGTACAGGATTTGGATAAATAAAGTTATAACGTTTGGCTTTACCTGTACAAAAAAACACACCCAAAATATAAATATATAAATAAATAAATAAAATTACATTGTACAGGCGTTACGGTTTTATGTTCACATTCTATCCGTTGTGAATAGAATGTACAGTGGACAGCAGAACAGTATTTTTGTACAAGTCCGACAAAAGGAACTAAAATCTGCCTCTTTCAGACGGTGAAAAGTGCTTTTAGGATTGTTGAAATAACTGTTATTTAACAAAACAGCGTTATCAGTTTCAAAAGACTTCATGTATGACCTGCAAAATCACAATACTATTTTTGTAGTACAAACAACAGAGCAAAATACGCATGTGAATATAGAAATAAACGAGTAAAATACCCATGTGAATATCAAAATAAAACATGAACAAAAAAACAAAAATGAATCTCCACCATGTCTGCTTTTGAATGAATACTTTAAAATATCGACGCAGTACTTTTTAATATCGATAAAGTGTTGTGAAATGAAATATTGTGATATATTGCAGACCCAATATTTTCCTACATCCCTAATACAGGTCTATTTTTACTAGAATATTCTTTCTGGCGTTTGCCGTTTCATGAGGCGATAAATAAAAAAATAAAGCCGTCCATGTTATTTCCTCTGCTCTGCGGTAATTCCGACCTCAAGATTACGTGTCAAAACAGGATCAGATATCTCCACATTACAAATATTCTCAATCCAGACGACACATACAATCTTGTAAAAACACAAGGACACAGCCAGCAATATCGAACGGCGTGACTTATGGCCGTACGGTAAACCATCCTTTAAAAAGAGGAATTTCAAGCAGACAGGCAGGGGGATGTATGATAGATTAGTTGTGTCAGGTTTTATATCAGCCATTTAAGTTGTCACCCTGCACAGCAAACAGCCTCGGCGCCAAAAAAACCTCAGCACATTCCTGCCTCCGAGCCCTCCTCTGCTTCTGCCTCTGATGTAGTAAATCTGGTGAGGATGATTGAGAGATTATAGATGTATGACAAAAGCAACATTGAGAGCATGAACCGCGGGTTTCAGACAAGACATCATCAGCCTCCGCAGACGTCACGTCGGTCCGATTTAGACCCGTGCATTTGTCCGTTCTCTACTGGAGATTCATCAATCCAAGCCATTCTTAATCAACTCATTCTGGATTTCTCATTGTGTCTCATTTGAGCGTCCCCCCAGAGGCCCACCCAGCTGCATCCCCCGCCGCCATAATGGTATTTACTCATATCAACCAGCTTATCAAATCCAAATTCCAGTGATGGATAAATGTGGGTGAGCTGATGCGCTGGAGTGGTGCCTGCTGCTATCCATCAACATGTTGCCAGGTGATTGTGTCCTGCTGGGATGTGTGACATTATGAGGTCCATTTGGAAACCCAGCTGAGTTACGGTGGATCCAATCGCTCAAAGTCAATTTCGGCGTCATCCGCCTTTTTGGGATCTGTAAAAGCCCAGCTTATCCGTCTTCATGTCCCTCTTGTATGGGCTTCTCCTTACACATTCTGACGCCACATGGACACTTGGGGCCTGTTTTACTAAAGGTTTGTGCACATAAAAACGTGCACAACCTTGACTGCACACACAAAAACACATCAAAGCTTATCTACCAACAGGGACACACTGAGGGTCGCATCGCTCAAATGGATAAAATAACTCATACAACCCATTTAAAATGTTTGCCTTGATGAATACGCAATATGGGTGTTTCTACCAGAGTGCGCAAATACAGATACAAATATTTATTTAGTGTGCAGAATGTGATTGACCAAACCTGAAACTGATTGCGGTGGTTGATTTTACGTTTAGATTTATGGCGTCTGAAAGGCAGGTTTAAACTGGCACAGCTTCACCCAAAACTGGCTGCAGTTGTTGTGGCGACATCGGCCCAACCGACAGCAACACACAGAACCAATCTGTTCTGATCACATCAACATTTATGGAACGACAGAGGAAAAAAATATAGATATATGACCTACCTACAATGCCTTTTCAGAACTTCAAGATGAAGTAGGGCAGGGGTTGCCAAAGTGGGGTATGGGTATCCCCAGGGGTACTTGGAAGAAGCCCAGGGGGTACTTGAAATAGTTTTGGGAAAAATACATTTAATAAGTCATCATGTACCGAATACAAAATAAATAATTTGAATTAATGCTGAAATATAAAACTGTCAGAAATAGAAAAATATCGAACTGGAGAAAACTGAAGAAAAAGTCTCTGAGTTTTTGGAGTTTTTCTTTGCCGAGAAGGAGGGTCTAAAGACGGGGGATGCTCAGGACATTAATGCATTTCTTTCGATTTTTCTGTTTATCTGACTGTTTGTTTACATCCTGTAAAGCCCTGTGAGATAACCTTGTTGTGATATAGGGCTCTACAAATAAAACTGAATTGAAAAACTGAATTGAATATAAACCCAGTCTGTCCATCCACTGTCATTGATCCAACTACATGGGTTAATTATTTTTTCTTACATTTTCAAACAGTTTGTGGCTTATTTTGTTCTTGTTGCTTATTATTTTGTTGATCTATTATTCTTTTTTTCCCACTTTGGCTGTTTTTGTTCATTTTGTTGCTTTTTTTTTTTTAACTTAATTTTGGTGGATTTTTTGCTTATGTTTTCATTTTATTTAGGATTTTGTAAAGTTTTAATTCATTTCTGTTCATTTTATTTATTTATTGATCATAAACCCAGCGTGTCCAACCACTGTCACTGATCCAACTGCATGGGTTTTACTGGTGAATCAATGTTGTATAAGACGATGGTGTTTCCGTGGCAACTATGGAGTCTCTGAACATCCAAATGGGTCGTATCTGATGACCATGAAAAGATGAATAACTGTATTTTACACTGATTATTGACATGGATTGATATGATTTGTGGATCAACATGTATTACACATTTTAGATCAGTAGATGGTTTTGGTTGCCAGTGGATGTTGGGTCTTTATGGGTTAATGTTGCTTGCACACATCAGTGCATTTATAGCCTCAGTCTAAGCTGAAGCTTAGTCCACATTAAGAATTTGTATAATGTGCTGTTTGGCTGTTGTTAAAGAAACAGCAACAAAGGTCTACCTTAAGTCTGTCAGCAGCTGGTCTGGTTTCTAAACCCAGATGCTTTGGAGTTTTGCTACAGTGAAAATGCTTCTGATTCACTGAAAAACTCCAGCAGGAGAGGCATTAGTCTGCCACAGTGTAGGTAATTAATGGAAACACGGCAGCTGTATGGACATGAAAATGTGCAGAAGTGTTTAGTCCATCTGGATATTATCAAAACACTGTAATAATAACAACACAAAGCATCACACACAGACTAAACGTGCAGAAACTAGAGAAAAGAACAGGGAAACTTCCAGCAACTCCACAACTGAGAAAAATGTGACAGATTATGGATCATGATTCTACATAAAAACATTGTCATATTCAGTTTTATTCTTGTTTGTTGAGGTTTAGTCTGTGTGTGATGCTTTCTGTTGTTGTATCTGACTAGAAACTCTTCACTTTTGTACTATTTGGAGTGCGTGAAGTTGTCATTTCATGTTATTATTTCTTCAGGAAGAAAACAGTACCTTACACCAACTCTGCAGGTCAACACGACTAAAACCAAACACTTCAGAGCAGACAGACGCTGAACTGTATTAGGCAGCCAGCCGGGCACCGGGGATTTGCACAGTTACGTTTTCAAAAAGCAATCATCAATCCATCACATGTACTGGTCCTGTCCCTCTTTAGTTTTCCAAATCCTATCAGAAGCTCTTCATCACCAAATCATGCCCCATCCCCAGACTGGTATTTTTGCCATTACTCCAGATTTAGATCTCCGTAAACTCATACTCCACTTCCTGCCTTTGCTTTCTTTATTAGCTTGACGAGCTTCTTCACTTAAGTGGAGGGATCCAGCTCCTCCTTCCTGTTCACATTGGCTCAGAGACATGATGTCCTGCATGAGTCTAGAGAAGATCAGATACACTGTTTGGGGATCAGAGAATAAATGTTACAAAAATATGGCGCCTCTTCTTGGCATTTTATGAGAAACCCACAGCAATAGATCAATTTGGACTTAATTTGTTAATTTGTTTTCCCCTATTCTTTTATTAATTTCATTATTTTTAATTACTTATTTCTAAACTATTTTTGCACATTTGTACAAGGCTGAATAAATGTTCTAAGCTGTTCAAATGTTTGTGTAATGAACAGGATCTGATCATACATTCCACCACGTGTGTCACTTTTACGCCCTCTGGAATATTACATACCCTGGTTTTATTTACACACCCTGTTCCTCCATTTCTGCCAAATACACCTGCGCTGAAGTATATGAACAGACTGAAATAAAGCCACATCCATCGTGAAATGCATGTAGTTACAGTGATAAACCAGTGTGGACTGAGTTGGAGAGATTTGACATGATCTGTACAATCCCTCTGAAAACCACTGAGGAGAACCTAAGACCATGAGACTGCCCAGACCTAATTCTGTCCATCCGACCTGGCCTACGTCTTCCATCTCCAACTCCAGGAGACTTCCACTGACCTCTATCTGGTTCCACCCATGTCATGAATGGATGCTGTGGTTCTACTCGGGCGGTTGAACCAGACGCTGAGGACTTATGACCAGAATGTACCAGAATGTGACGCAGTGGGACTGACAACGGACTCGCTCTCTGTGAAGAGAGCAGCTGTCACATAGAAAAGTGACCCCCATGGGAAAGTGGGTCTGCTTTTTATTATAGAATACTGACCCCCCCTCACCCCCCACATGGAAAAATGATCCACCCCCAATAAATGTTTTACAAAAAGTTTATTTAAGGTGTATATATATATATATATATATATATATGTATGTATGTATGTTTGTGTGTGTATATATATATATACACACACAAAACTGTTGTGAAAAGCACAAAAATGCATTAACAATCTTGCATTGCACAAATGTACAAGCACATGGAATTCCAAATATATACACACTGGTCCAATGTTCAATACAACACACTTATGCATTTACAGTATTTAAAATATGATGATTTTAACTATCATTTTCAAAGAGTATTGGAAGATAGTTATTTTGTACCTAGGTCACAATACTTTACATCTTACAACTACACAAATACATCAAACCTACTTGGTAGTTCTTTTTGATTCAACTGGACTGGTTTAGCTCTTTATTTTGTTCAGCTCTTCAGTTCAGAACTGAAGGAGTCTCCTCGATGCAAGATGAAAACGTTTAGAAAAGAGCAACACCAAGTCCAGTTGAACCGAGAAAAACTACCAAGAAGAACGATGACCTGGGCAAATGCGAACCCAAACATACATAAAAGACTTTTTTTTTTTTTTTAATTCCAGAATTTAGGGTAGATTTCAGGTCTATGATGTCCATCAACTCTAAAATGAACAGATTATTTACTTCACTGGCTATAGGAATGAATTAATCAAGCAGTTTCTGGTGAAAATTCCAAATTACACACGTATTTAAGATTATTATGATATAGAAATGTATTAGAATATTAACATACAGTACAAATCCATATAAGGGGTCAAAATTCTAGGGGGTGGGTCAGTTTTCCAGACTAGAAAAGTGACCCAGGGTCAGATTTCCATGGGGTCAGAATTCTTTATGACACAGTCATTTTTTACCTCTGATCCCTGTGGATGAAGCGCTCACCTTCCCCAGGCGTTTTTCTAAGCGAGGGTTGTAGATAACACGGCTGTGGATCTATTTTTAAAGTGATCGTTGGAGAGTGGTTCACTGAATGAAGCGCTCTTTTTTTATCTCAGCAATATTCCTCAAGGTGCTCGGCTTTAATGCAATTTCTGATGGTAGAACGACAGCGAACATTTCTGCAAACTGCAAAGAAAAAGTGAGTTTACATCCGCACCGTGGAACAGATATAACAGAGGGAGGTAATTTAATCAAGGCAGGAACCGGACTCCTACATGCAAAATGTCAATCTTACAAATCCTGGAAAATATTGTTATGAAGAGCCAGAGCAATAACATAGTAGACTCATAACAAAATAAGAGCTGTTTTCGACCTGAGAAAGTGAAGTCAACAAGTTTTAAATAAATTCATTCTAGTAGACCTGCATCTGGGAGATACACCTTTCAGCCCTCCAGTGTATTTCAGGAATTTAATCTTTTCCATAAGGAAGCCACTCAACCCGCAGCTGGAACGATTGTGATTTCCAAAATGCCAATCTGAAACCATTAGTAACTGCATTGCTTTTCTGGAACCCATTTAAAGTCCTGACGCCTGACATTTATCCCCTGCAGCCATTTGGACATCATCATTTAAGAATAATTACAAAAACTGGTATTTACTCATTTAACCTTAACGAAGGGCTGCTGGGAAATATTCAATTACACACTGCGCCATTTCCAACGCTCACATCAATAAAACTTAATATACATTGTTATTGCTCCCGTTTGCCCTTCCACTGCTACAACATGGGAGGATTTCTATGAATTAATTCCATTTTGAATTCATTATTCAGTTTTCTACATTGTTGGTAAAGCAGCACCTTGGGATGTTGATGTTTATCACATAATTTGTTTATGTTCCTTTGGTTTTTCACAATAAATCAGCCAAAGATGGAACAAAAGATAGAGAAAGGCTGGTTGGTTTTTACTCCTTTTATAATGTGTTCTGTGCTTATTTCCAAACCAGAGCTCAGTGGAGGCTCCATTAACCCATTAAACACGAGTTGGACAGACACTAGGTGATAGCTCAAAGCGTGATTACATTTACAGGCAAATCCATGGCTGAGAAACCCAAATTAAATTATTTGTGCTTAAATGATGCGGCTCCACAGCTAATGTGATTAATAATGGAATGGCAGAGCACACAAGGTTTCACATGTAATTGTCTTCAGCACTTGTCTCCAGCAGCGCTAAACAGCAGGGTTTCCTTTATATACATTCTGCAGCAGTGGAAACTCTGCAGGATTATTACAACTGCTGTGCCTTCAATTTTATGAAACACTGGCTCTTGAAATGACAAATACACGAAGTGGAGATCTCAAGGTGAGGAGAGAGCATCATAAATTCAGTCAGAAACATCCACCGTCCATCATAATCTGTTCGTAGCGATCTTTCAGTTATTAGCATTTAGGGCAAAACTGTGGCGACCTTTAACGTTACACAAACATCTAATCAGTTTGTCTAGTTCACGTTAAGATTTCTGTACAATTAGTAAAATAAAGATTGCATTATACCTCCAGATCCGAGAACTGCAATTTTAGACAGCTCCCGCCATCTTTCCACTTTAACAAATGTGCATCATAAAACAATACAATATGGCATAGTTCTAGCTAAGAGGATTAATTTAAATTCATTGGAGGAATGACGAGGCACCTTCTTTCAAGGCCTGGCTTTCAGAAGTCACTCATTTGTTGCACATGGAAAGAATTCGACACAATGTCTCTCTCAACTCTACAACCTTTGACAGGATGTGGCAACCACTTTGACGGTATTTGTCAAGAATAACCTTGCTGTCAACGTACTCTTCTGAGTTCAACAATAACCGGTGCCATGTGCATGACATCCTTTGCAAATGTATTTTGTATGAGCAGGCTTTTCCTTTTCCTGTGTATTTTTTGTGTTTTATGTTTAATTTTTTTCTTGTCCTATTTTGTTAATTTCATAACATATTTATACTGAAAATCCATAATTAAAAAAATACCCACACACACAAGAATATAAATAAACAGAATATAATCATAAGCAGCAGGGGGTTGAGGAGACAATAACTGTTTTTCAACCTTGGGGTCAGGACTCCATGTGTACTTTTCCCCCACTCAAAAACCCTCTCGGGAATCGATTAGAGGATTGATAAGGGATTGGATTGGTCAGCAGAATGGAAGATGGCACTGATATAGATAAAATCCTATTCCAACCCCTAGTGTAGACATCTCTTATGTCAATAAGGTGCCATATTTAATGCACATTTGTATGTTTGATGTTGACATGTTAACATTTTAATGTTTCTGTCAACAGAAAGTACATTGTGTGTATGTGTTACTTTATTTTCAAAATACAACTTGGTTAAATTATTTCATTGAAATTATGCTGTCAGTTCATTTTGTAGAGCCATGCTTCCCAAACTTTATATTTGTTTTCTGCAGACCCACTTTTTAGGGACGAAAAATCATTGTGACCTAATTCAAAAGTGAAATTGAGCATAAATTAACATTCACATAAACTGCCATTTCAGAATAATCTCCAGGCACTTTGAAGACATGTACCTTTGAGAAATCACTGCTTATTTTATGCTGATGATACTGACAACATCAACACATTTCAGTACCAAATAATCCCACTTAAGCAGAGGCAACAGACTCATTTATCAGAAAAACAAAAGACTGCTATAAGCACAATTATCAGGACAATACAAACATTCAGTTCCATCAAAAGCATCATTCTTGCCAAGTGTTTTTGGAAATGCTTGAAATGCAGATTTTTTTTTTGGTGGATCAAATCTACTGAGGACACATGCTGTAAAAAAAAAAACTAGAGATATGCTGTAAAAGTTTCCTAATTATATTAAACACGCTTATTATCAATAGTAACTTCAAGTTTTATTCACATAAAATCACTTAAGCTAAACTCAGTGAAAAAGTATCTGCTGGAAAAAAATATAGTGCCTAATTTGGCACGTATGCTGCATAACCTCTACAACTAAACCCTTTCCTGTCACTGAGTTCGTTTACATCCAAACCAATACTCCCATATATATATATATATATAAACGAAAGTTACCCAGCGACAATATGAGCCTAAGCAAAAAGGTAAACAAACAATGAAATTAAATGAAGGATAGCAGCAATATGTGACCTACTTTGTAGTCTTATTAGCTCCTCCCACATTAGGACAGCTAACACTGACACCGGAGGCGTCGCCATGGGCAAGATGAGACCAGATGTTTGGAAAATGACAGGAAGCTAAATCTTACGTCATATATACGTACTCTGAAAGAGATCGAATAATGGACTGAAACATGTAAATCAGGGTTTTTCAAATACTGCATTTCTGAAGTGCATGTAAACACGTCACATCTGACTACGGTCATTATCAGATTACTCCCAATTATCGGATTTTTATGGTCATGTCAACGGTCTCACTGTAAGAAAAAAAATCCTCAGGGAAACAATTAACCATCTCCGTGATCAGATTCTAATGTAAGTCATTTATGCCTGGCCTTATGCAGATCTTTACCGTCGTCACAGTGGATGAAACTGATCTGAAACGATTCAGAAACAGACAAGGTGACGCTTAAAGGTCACTGCTGAAATTGCTAAGGTGCTGCAGCTAAATAGTAACATTCAGGAATATAGACACAAAAGAAAATGGATTATTTATGACCCCTGCTCCCGGCGAAATGAGCAGAGCACACACTATAAGCCCATGAATATCTCAGGGTAGATAAACCACGGCATTTCACGCATAACGAAATCACGCTGTCCTTTTGATTAAATTAAGGACCTTAAGTTGTGCGGGAGAGTTGCAGCGGAGGGAGATTCTGAGGCACACAATCGATTCTCTTTGGCGTCTGAGGTCTGGAAAATGAAGCCATTTTGCCAGTGTGTGAAGCAGAGAGAGGGACAGCAAGGGCTTTGGAGAGGGATGTAAATAAACACAGGGACAGAGCAAGATAAAGACAGAGACGCAGGAAAAAGGAGAGGCTTTGAATGTTTTCTACAATGAGGAAGATAAGACTTAAGAGGTACTGAGAAATGGAGTCAAGCCTTTGTTTTAAAATGACTTGGACACAGCCACAAATCTCACTGCAGGCTGTTCAATGCAATTTTAAAGAGCTGATAGTCAGTGTAATCTGACACCTTTCTTCTGCAATGAGACACTTAAATGTCACACTGTATTGATGAGCTTTACACCTTAAGAAAGAGGGTTTTTTTCTTCTAAATTAATGAATTCAATCTCAAACACTTCCAGGTTTTTTCTCAAAATGTCATCCCTTCCTCCTGCTTAGAAAATGTCCATCATCTAAGTTGCTTTAATACCCAAAACACCATCATATTTATTTCCCTTTAATGAGGAAATGGGCATTTTGGACCAATAATGACTCAAAAGAATGAAAATAGTTGATGTAAATAGGTGAATAAGATCATGGTCTACAGAAGGGGTGTCAAACTCATTTCAGTTCAGGGGCCACATTCAGCTCAATTTGCTCTCAAGTGGGCCGCACCAATAAAATAATAACAGAACAACCTAGAAATAATGACAAATCTAAAATCTTCTGTTTGTTTCAGTACAGAAAAAGTAGAATTCAAGTATTCTCTTCCATTCTCTTTAGACGTTGCAGTCACGGTGGAATGTTCAAATGCTGTTTTCTTAACGTATATCCTCCTACTGTTGTGTTAACGTTATATATATATATATATATATATATATATATATAAATGCACAAAATCTGCTCAGAAATGTATCAGAGTGAAAAGACGATTGACACTGAAAACACTGAAGTTGGAACATATGTCAAGACAGAGAAAGTCCAGAAGCCAGAGTCTGTCCTGGTCTCAATGCAACCTCCATCCTGAAGGACTGTTTTCATCCAGAAGTCCAAAGATGATGTTCAAAGCTCTGAATCCCAGTGGTTTTCAGTCCGTCACTGTGTTCCGGTTCAGGTCTGATCCAGGTTAGATATGGTGTAACAGGAATACTGTGATAGGGTTTCATCTTCAGTGATACGAGCCAGTGATTTGTTCAGTTTTAATCTGGTATGCTGACCATTACTCCAAGTAGTTAATCAAAGTAGATGAAAGCTTCAGAGTATCTAATTTAAAATCCATTTGGAACCAATACCACTCATAGAAGTTAAGTCTAAAGGGAGTTTATCGCCGTCTGTTCAGTTTTCATTAGCGCACCACTCATCCTTGCTTTGACTCAACTCCCCTGTCATGGTCTGTGCTTTGAGTCTGGAGACCTGTTCCATCACAGAAAGACCTATTGGAGTGCAAATAAAAGCCTCGACTGGCGCTCTCAGCCTCCGTTTTCTCTTTTAGAGGAATCTCTTTGTTTGACTCATGAAAGCATTCACATGGTTTCGCACAGAAACAACAGTTCACTCGAATTTCATCATTCAAATGTGAGGAATGTTGTGAGCACTGAAGCCTCAGGTGATAATCTCTTCAATTTCCAAAGTCAATTTGTTCTCCCTGAGGTTGATATAACAGCCACCAAAATTATGAAATTATTCTCTCTCAACTGCAACTGTAGCTGACTGTGGATAAATGAGAGTTCACTATGTTCGACCAAATCAAAATGGCAAGTAGGATGATAATTATTAAACTTTAAGTGATCATTTCTGTCAATTATCAGCATTGTACTCAACGTAAGAGCATAAACATGATTGGAAAGGAAACTCAAACTTTATCTCAATGGCTGTAGAAACAATGGGCAAACTTTTTCATATTTATTTTATATATATTTCTTAACATACGAGAAAAGAAAATCTCCAGTACAAGTAACACTGAAGTCGACCACACATATTATTACACAACTAGTCTCCACACTAAGCATACACACATTTTCTAAAATCATTAATGAAGAGCTGGGGGAAAAAATTTCAGTGTCCTTACGGATCCTCTGCTATTTACAGGAAATAAGCATGTTTGAATACATAATATGTTTTGAGAAGACCATCATTAACTGGGGAATTCTGTTAGGACTATTCTACCTTTACCAGCTCACTGTTATTTAAATGATTCACATTAATATAAACTATATTTTCATTTAATTCTTTCTTACAAATGGCTTTAGTTGAGGATGCACTATAACTATCAGCACTGATAATTGTCAGCCTGATCGTGAAAAAAATTATGTCATTCAGTTAATCCCAATAGCTAAATTTTGACCGAATACAGCCCATAATAATAAATCTAAATTGCTTAGATTTGGTGCATTTCACCACTACACAATGCACTTTGTTGCCTTGGCAACCACCATATAAACAAAGAAGAGGTCTGAACCAGTCCATTGTGAGAGGAGAATCCAGACCGAACTTTAGATTCGGTCAATAGTCGATATAAAGCCAAAAAGAAAACAAAGAAATGCTGTTGTCTGATCAAAATGCCACGACTTGCAATACAACAGAGAAAATCTGCCTTTGGTTTGTTACAAGCAGGTCTGAGCTGTGGTGAAGTCGCTGCCCTCTGTCCTGTCATCCCAGTAAATTCAGTCGTCTGAGTGATCGGATCCTCAGGACAGGATCATCAGACTTAATTCCATGCGTCGTCACTGCACTGCTTGTTTGGAACCAGAGGTGGACACACCTGATATTGAATGCTGACACTTTCAGTTTCTCAGTATCTGTGTTCTGTGACTGAATAAATGTGTTAAGTTGATCACAATTTGTCCACAATT
>JAPTYQ010116732.1:0-13380 GCA_029814465.1 Ostorhinchus cyanosoma | reverse complement strand
AATAAATGGGTGACTGTCCATAAAGCTTACAAAAATTTGCTGAACTGTACATGGATCTTCTAGAACTGCAGTTTAGTCAATATGCTCTCTACACTGAGAATCCCAGGGGACCCCATGATCTAGGTCTGAAATTACTCAACACTACCACTACAGTTCTTGCAGGGTCTTCGTCTTGAATTCATAAATCTGCATTTAATACCCCAGTCTTTAAATCCGTATTAAACTTGATGCAGTAGCTCTTAAGTTATGTTGCCATAAACTTGTTCCCTGTATAGTTTAAAAATGTCAGAGCTGCACACAAAGTAAGGTTGGTCTCGGTTCCACCCTGAATTTATACTGAAATTTAAAAGTAATTGTTGCATCTTTAGAGCCCCCAGTGACAATCATCGAACTTTCAGCATAACAATGCAGCTGTTGGTCACCCAACAAAGCTGACCTGGGGAACTTTAAGGGCTGTTACGTGAAAAGCATTGGGAGTGCAAATATAATGCTTGGTGAGAGAAAATCTAATTGTCAACCTGGTTGACAAAAGTGGAGGGGGAATGCATTTGAAGCTCACTGCACCTTGTGCAAGAACTCAATTTAACTTTGAACAATGAGGATCAAGGTGGAGTTGCATGAGCAGTGGCCCAAGTAAATGCCAAATGATAAACTCCTGCCATCAGTGTTAATGCCTGCACCAAGATCACCCAGGTATCAGCACCAGCCTAAACGTACAATTTTTTCTAGTGTGGCTGTGAAATGGAAATTAAATTCAAGTAAATTCCAAGTATTAAATTAAACTTTTAGAAACCCTGTAATATAAGCAGTAAAGGAATTATTGCTTGTAAGTAATTGGAATACATACAACTTACAAAGAGTCAAATTTCATTAGACCTTTATTATGCATATAAAAACTACATACAATTTGTCATATTAGGTAAACATTTTCCTAACATGATTAAAAGCACATTTAAACCTCAAAAATGGAATGGCACATCACAATGTCCATGGCGGCCACTTAGTGACAAAGTTGAACACCAGCTTATGTAAGAGAAATGATTGCCTGACACAGCCAGTATCAGGATTAATAGAACTGAATGAAGTGAAAAAAGTCCATCTTTTCTTGTTTGATATTCTCTGTAGGAAAGAGAAAAAAGTAAGAAGTTCCGCTGGAATGATTCAAATGTTAAAAAAAAAAAAAAAAAACTAAAGAAGTTTGAGTTACAAAATGCATAATCTTTTTTACCAAATTCTGCAGCTGGTCTTAAGTACACACTGTTGCAAGCCGTATGAACACAACTGGGACATACTACAGTATCTTTTTATGGTGCTTTGCCAAATACATCTGCCCTTACATGCAGATAATTGTGGGTAAGATGAGCCACAAAAGAATGAAATTGTATTTTAGGCAATACTGCATTTGATATACAAACCACATATGGTGGCCATTACAGGTGTTTGAACACAGGATAAGCCTACATTCCCAAAAATAATTCACCTGCTGCCTGTTCTTCCTTCATTCTCTCCAAAACACAATGCTTAATCTCCATCCCTATGGCTCTGGCAAGTGGAGGGGGCACAGCATTTCCAACCTGGGGGCACACCAGAAGCATTTACGTCAGCTACTACAGGATAGTTGGTAAAATGATAAATGTTATTTCACTGGATCCTTTAGTGAATACTACTAGATGAAAATATTTAATGTTATTGACACAATGAGAAATACAAGTCTCAGAATGTACCTGTCTGTGTTTGTCCAGGATGTTTCCAAAGAAACGGTAGGTGTCTGGGAATCCCTGAGAACGCGCACACTCCCTCACACTGACCACTCTGTGCTGCTCAGGATGCAGGACACGTCCCTGGAGACACAATGTTTAGGTGGGAATCCAAAAAGCCGGTTTAAAATTCAAGTTTAGATTTAAGTGCTATCTGTTAATAGTCAATATAGCTGAACATTTTATAGCAATAGTAACTGTTTTTAAGAGCCTGGTGTACCTGCTTGCCCATGGGTTCAGGATTTGTTACGGTTGTGCTGAAGAAGCCGTCCCATTCCAATCTGCCGTAAAGTCCAGCCCAGTGATTGTGGCGATTCCCAGTGTGGGGCAGACACCAGGGGATTAGGGTGTTAAACTGCCTGTCTGCAGGGTCACATGGTGTCCCTAAAGAACAAACATGGTCAATATAGACATCTTCACAGTGGAGAAACTCCTTAATTTGTATTCAAGCGAAGGACTGGGCTTTCAGACCTCCTGCACAAGTGCAAACGCCTCGGAGAGCACCGGTGCTGCTGCGACCGTTCTTCTTATCCGAGTGTGTGTAACGGAGTTTCTTGGTCATAGTGCCATCCTTCAGCCGAACCTCAATGTTGGGCAGATCCCTCCAGTCAGAGCCAGGAGCCAGTGGGATGTGCCTCATCCGTCCTTCAACTAAGGCACTCATATCCTGAAAACACAGATCAGTCCTCTTATAATATATCACAACACGAGATCAGGGAAATGCTGCTTCAACCTTATTGGCCATGTACATTTGTTTGTCAGCTACAAAATACTATTGTCTAATACATAGCTACAAACCCACTTAAGTGATTAGAGCAGATTTTTTTTTTTTAACCACATTCATTTCAGTTTCATTCATTACTAAATGACTCAAATACATGATATACTGAATCAGAACTGGGAACCAGACCTTCTGTGACAAGCTGCACTCTAGACTGATTCCAATCCCATTTTTTTTTATTGGAAGGAACACTTGACTTTGACCAACAGCTTGTCATTTTTTTACAAAAATTATATTTACGAGAACATAAAATGTGTTAATTTGTGTGTGAAAGACAACACACCTTGCAGATATGATCTTTGAGGATTGGCTGATATTGAGTGCCTCTAATCTGCCTCTGGAACCAAGACTGAGGCTCCCCATTGTAAGAGATCTCCAGTGCAGCTGCACCATTGCGGATCTCTGGCAGGTCTGACATGGTGTCTCTGACAGTTATGGTCCTGTAGATTCCTCCATTACCTCTGTGAAAGAAGAAGGAAATTTAGTCTAGACAATCTTAGTCAATTAATACTACCTACTTTGTTACAGACGGAAAGAATTTCCAACATTACCGTGTGACATTGCTGACATATTTCTTTTCATCCACCACCACACTCAGAGAACAGGCTCTGGGAGCAAACACATGCAGAGGCTCAGGATAACGGGGCAGTTTCTCTCCTGGAGCAGCAGCCAAGATGATTGCCCTTCTGCGAGTCTGGGCAACACCGTACTGACCAGCCTGGGGAGAGGGGGCCAGTACTGGTGGTTAATTGTCTTATTTCTTTTCTTCATTTGAGATTTAGATAGTTAATAGTTTGTCTTCTCGCTGCAGTGAGAAAGACTCACCTGAAGAACTCCAAAGGTACACTGGTAGCCCATTCGCACCAGACAGCGTAGAGTTAACTTTAAAACCATTGAGCTCTTGAAGGAGACAAAGTTCCTCACATTCTCAAGTAGAAAAAATTTGGGTCTGTAGTAGTCACAGTAACTGAAAAGAAAAACAGTCCATGTCATCCACACTGAGGCTACTTTGTTCCATCTTGAATTTGACCAGATATTCTACTGAAACACTGCTCCTGCACTTACCTGAGATAGGAGACCACAAGGGAGTTCTTGAACTTTGAATAAGTGCGAGAGTTGAAACGGTTCATACCACTGAAGCCTTGGCAGGGAGGCCCTCCACAGAGCATCTCCACATCACCTTTCTGAGGCAGCTTCTGCCCAAGAGAGTTTGTCTTCTCTCCAGACATGACCAACTTTAGTAAAACATTACAATCCTCGGTGAACACTGTGGTGCCAGGGTTGTTGAGCCTAAAGGCCTGTGCCGCGGGTTCCCACATCTCTATGGCCCACAATGTTTCAGCGATACCTAAGGACAAGAAGCAGTCACATTTTCAACACTGTATTAAAAAGAAAAAAAAACAGTAGTTGCAGCTGCTCATTTGACTATTTTGTTTACAACAAGAGCTGTCAAATGCATTTACCAGCCTGGTGGAAGCCTTCAGAAAGTCCACCGCAGCCAGAGAAAACATCCAGTGTGCGATATTTGGGCACTTTAGATGGTTGTGGCTCATTCTGACTGTCCTGTGTGTCCTGTACTGCTGCTGCCGCCGCTGCTGCTGCTGCCTTTCCTTTGCCTTTACCTGGTGTAAAGAATTGTTTCCAACAAGATTTTTATTTAACCCATCTTACTGAACCAAATCAGCGAACAGCAACTTCACAAAAAATAAACACCATGTCAGTAGCCTTACCTTTCCCTTTACCCTTTCCTTTGCCTTTATGAACAGCTGAGCGGGCATGATTTGGTGGGTCTTCAAAGCTTTTTGTTTTAGCATTATAGGCCTGTAAAAAAATATAGACATAAGGTCCACTGCACAAAGTATGTGACCTTTGTGTTCCAATCGTTACAACTTTAAGCAATAAATAAAGCAGCAGGTGAATAAGTAAGGTTATACTGTGCTATTCTATTTCTTTTGCCAGCTTGAGTGAAACAGATTTTACTGAATATATTGTAAACCAAATTAAAAATCTGTACCTCCAGAAAATAGAAGCGGTCAGGTCCACCACCAGAATACTCCTGGACTGATTCATTCAGGTCTTCTCCATATTCCACCTGACAGCAGCCTAATACCTCAGACATGTTGACAGTCACCTCTTCATCACTCCAGTACAGCTGATTGATGTCAGTGTGATAACTGCTTTTGACACCTTTGTGAGTATTTTCAGGCCTGAGGAGACAATGCTACAGTCAGTTTAAGAAGAACATAATGGGTCTATTCTCATCTGAAACTTGTTTGAAATCTACTAGTTTCACCTGTAGAACTTGTAGAGTCGCAGTTTGACCTCTGAGGTGTCAGGTTTTCCATTACTACGCCTGTGACAGAAGATCTCCTTGATTCGTCCGATGCGGAAGGGTTCTGGAGCGTCAAGGTTTGAACCCTTTATGTAATCTGATGACTTCCTGTAATACTCTGGATACAGCTCCTCATCCACATCCTCCTTCCTATGGGAGCGCTTCACTGGACTTGCTGGCTTTACACTAAACAGGTAAGGAGAGTCATTTTAATTGCTTTATTCTTACAGAATTAAACTAACTTACCCTAAATTATTTCACTCACTTGAAATTATAGGTCTCAGGAGGCAGGTAAACACTGTTTCCCACCCTGAACTGTTGCCCCATAAAGCAAGCCAGAGCATACAGTGCCTTTGAGTCATTGTCTTCATTCTCCAGGGGTTCAGATGCACGAGGCTTTGCCTGTTCCTCTCGTTCTTTAGTCCGAGCACAGCTACCACAGAACCTGAGTGCAAGAGAAGCCACATCAAAACCAAGGATTAAAAATGTAGCTACATAGAACAATGTCAAGATCAATCATGTCAATAACACTTACGTGTATTTACAGTCCTGTGGTGGATTAGTCTTGGGGGGTGTTTCAAAGCGGGCAAAATCCGTGTCATACCAGAACTGATAGAAGAAACTCTTCCCATCATCCTCAATAACCTTTATTTCAACATCCATTCCACCCTAAAACACAAAGTATAAAAAGATGACCACCACAGAAATTTAAGACAAGAGCAAACCAGTCTGTTCCCAAATTAACTCACCTCCATAAACCAGTTGTCAGATGGGGCTTTATACGAGATTTCTACTTTGCCTTGGACATAGTTGAGCAGCATGTCTTCACACTCATCCACAATAACAACCTCCAGTGGATCAGAGGATTCTCCCAGCACCGTGTGAATTCCACGAAGAAACCAGTGGGCGTGGAACATCTTTCCATTAGGCTCCTCCCACAGTGACGTGATCCTTCAAAAAGAATACATTGTCAGGCAAATAAAATCCACTATCACCAAAGGTTGTTTATCTAACATTGTCACACCTGGCCAGATACTGAGGAATGGAAGGGTCCTCTGATAAAACAGAGACACAGTCTCCCACCTGCAGCACATCATCATTCACACAGACTTTCCTGTAGTAGTGCTTCTTCCCATCAGTCTGAAGGGAGAGAAGGAAACAGAGTCACAGTATGTAAATAAGCTGACAAAAGTTTCAAGATTCTGGCAATCAAAGAAAGAAAATTGTACCCGAACTGGGTCTCCTATCCAGGTGATTCTGCACGGGGTTTGCTTCTTTCTCTTAGCTTGAGAAACCTTTTTGGGCTTCTCCAATGGAATGTCCTCTTCCTCAATGTTCTCATCATCTTCAGCCTCCTTTACAGCAAGATTTGGGCATCTAAAAAGGACACATGTTGAAGATATCCAAGTCTTCATATCATAGATCCATTCTTTGTGGGTTGAAGAGTATAAAGCTGAACTCACCTTCTCTGTTTGCATGCCTGCTTGCTCTTGCCACTTCCTCCAAATTTTATCATGTCCTTACAAGCTGCACACTTTCCACAGTCAGGAGATTGACATACCTAAAAGATAAGTATGAATTTTCACTGCTTAGATCAGGGGGTACATGTATCAAACGCACTTCTGAAACTGTTGAATTCATGTTTACAAGTCTAGCTCTGCAGTTATAAAGTAAGCTTTTGACGTCCATCTAGCACTCACCTCACAGACACCACAACGTTGTCGCTTGGCTCCACCACTCTCTTTATCATTCTGCTCAATCTGGTCTGAGAAGAAGGTATCAAAGATCTGGTAGACAAGCTTGGTAGTGGTTGCTTTAGTTGGCCCCTTACTGTCCTTCTCTATCTTTGTTGGGTGACGAATGGCCTGTCTTCGAGCAGCTCTCCTGTTCAGAATAAAGCTCAAGTTCAGAATAGAGGAACGTCTGCTTTGGCAGAAAAACCCGATATGTGGAGCGATGACATTATGAAGCCCCTGGCTGTCAAAACACCACAGCATCAGGCCATGCAACATAAGAAACAAGCAAACAAAACCAGACAGACAGTAAATACGTATAATGCAGAGTTCTCGTTAGATGCAACTCTTAAAAATATAAGTATACATTCTAGCCTGCCAAGAAAACAGTTACCAGACCAAATCACGTGTCTTTTAGTCTTATTTATGTACATTTTCTTCCCCGTTGTGAAAATTAAATTCCAAAACAGACAAACATGATTCTCCAACTCAATTTGAACATGAAATAGTAAGATTTATTTCTAAAAATCAATGGTGTTAGATGTTCTCACTAAATCCTACACTACAGAAAGGGTAACTCCACTTCAATATATGTTGTATAAAATATTGTACTAAATCACAGTTCAATACATTATGTCCAAGGTTGTCCAAAACCTCACCATATAAAAAGTCATAATGTAATGACTAAAAAGTAATCCAGCGTGAACTCTGGTAAGATGTTCTGATTGTTCATATAGTTTCTAAATGCTTCACACTAAACACAACACCATACAAGCTAAAAATGCATTTACAGCAAGGCCTACCTACCAGTACAGCAGCATGCTGCATTAGGAAACGTTAAAGGAATGTTAGACATTAGGGAGAACAAGAAGCGCCATAAAACAGGAATACAAGCAAAAAAAGAAACTTCAAACCCTGAAGCATTTTGTCTAGAAGTAGCTGCTGCTAAATAAAGCCAAAAACAGTGCATATTTATATAAATTTAATATACATAATTTAATCTTGACTTATTTTCACTTCAACCAGCAGATGGTATGCAACGTTTAGTTTTAAAAAACACATTAAAACTAAATGGTACAATCGAATGACATTTAAGTGTCAAAGAGCCAGAACCAGCAGTTTCCTCAGAGGATTATGAAGAAAAGCCAAGTTTTTATGATTCTTGAGTTAAAGCCAGTATCACATTATCACATGAAATAACCCAAGTCATCTGAGACATACCTTTTCCCGAGAGTGACTCCAGCAAGTTTGATGAGGTCCCTCATGCAAGGAGTAACAATGATAGGCTGCTCATCAGAATCACCAGCCTCATCGTAGCTCTCCACCTGCTCCACCACAAACTGGGCATGGCGCAGCAATGTGTCTTCAGTAAAGCAATTGAAGTTGAGGCCTGCAGGAGGCACAGTTGTCTGTGGGTGGAAAAAATATAAACTGGTCAGTTTCTTTACATGAGGATCTGAATTCCCTATGCATTCAGATTATTTTTTTACTCCCACCTTAAAATGTGACACTTCTGTACCAGACTAATTAGTATTTGCCATCCCTCACTGAGGGGTTTTTGAGCAAATTAATTTTCTCTTTAAATGTCACTTATGTGGACTCAGCAAAGTCAACTCTGCTCCTATCAGTGTATTTGCAAATGATGCAACTTGTGCCTACATCTACTCATTTTTTTTTTCTGACTGAATTTCTGGATATTCCTTTACATCATTCTTAATCTATAGCTTGCAGTTATTAACTGCACACCAAAACAATTACTCATGACAGAACTTGAAATATATATTTTTTTTTTTAAATCACCTCAATTTTGTTGAGAAGGTCTTCATAAGTTGCATCAGGATTTTTCTGGAGGAATTCTACTACTATCTTGCTCATGTAAATCTTCTCCTGCATCAGAGCAAAAATGGGGCTGTACTCTTCACTAGGCTGCATCAGAATGTAATCAGCAAAAGCTGGATGTGGGAGAAAGACATTGTTAGAGCGTAATAAAGAAAACACCACATCATTTGGAGCAGCAGCAGTTGCATCTTACCTGTTGTAAAACCAATAAGTGCTTTTTCTCCTCCATCAAATCCAGTGATCCACCATGCATTAATGGGTCCAAGTTTTTTGGCAGGAACACCACCTGTGGAGAAGAGGGGAAAAGTAAGACTTTCAGATTAAATTGACAACCTAAAATTCAATTATTCTGGTGTATAAATGTAGGTTTTCCTACCATCCAAGCAAGGATTATCATCATAGATAGGTTTAACAACACAGCTGAAGTAGAGCTCTATATTCTTCTCAATCAGCCCAGAGTCAAATGGACATAGATGGCCACGCTTGTCATACACACTATAAAACAGCAAAGAAAACATCTCAAATACACATTAGATTAATCTGGGAAAAAAAACACAAAAAAACACACACCTGAAGTTTGTAATTTTGTGCTGTGGCAAATCCTCGTAGCTCTCAAATCCATCCTCATTTGAGTCAAATAGGGAAAGACGCTCATCTGTTAACATTTCTGGTTCATCCAGCTAAAGAAGGGAGCACATCTTTCAGGTTTCTCTACATGTAGCCAATATTAGTAATTTACCATAGGAAGCATTTATTATAATAATCTACAACAGAGTTCACAAAACATTACAGTGCATGGCAAATATTGCATTTCCATTTCATGTGAGATTATACAACATAAAATGTTGAAAAAACTCTTACAGCATTATCAGGATCACCCTGAAAGAATTTCAAATCCGAGTCATCCAAGTATTGTCTGCAGTCAGGACATTTAGGTGGTGGCGTCTGAGAAGACAAGCTTCATGTCAGTAATCAGCATTCACTCCAACATGTTTCCAGGTGACATTTACTAAATGATGGATTCATTACCTTTGCAGCAGAAACTGATGTTTTAACCTCAATCTTATTTTCTTCTTCTGAAGTAGAACTGCACAAAGAAAAA
Source organism: Ostorhinchus cyanosoma (assembly GCA_029814465.1). Classification (NCBI taxonomy): domain Eukaryota; kingdom Metazoa; phylum Chordata; class Actinopteri; order Kurtiformes; family Apogonidae; genus Ostorhinchus; species Ostorhinchus cyanosoma. The sequence goes on along the minus strand of JAPTYQ010116732.1, from coordinate 3,836 downwards.
CATTTGTAAAACTTATCCGAGATGCCTGACTTAAACAATCAGGGGTTAAAGGACTTACTTTTGATCGGAATCCACTTTGAGACGCTTTTCATCCTGTGACTACAACAGATTTAAACAAATCATAGTTAAGTATCCAAGACTGAGGATAGAAAGAGGTCATAATGTTCATAGATAAGGTGTTTACCTCATCATCTTCTTTCTTAGGTTCACTTTGTTGATTGCTGGCTTCGCCGTTCGAGTCTTCAGACTTGCGCTTTTGACTAAAATAATTTTTAAATTTAGACACTCCACATATGACTATTTTATGAATGGTGAATGAAAATGTACAAGACTACACTTACACTTTAGAGAACAATGAGATGATTGTAGGCTGTTTTCCACAGTTTCTTGTAACCCTGGTACTAGATGGTGATTCTAGACAAGAAAGTCACAAAATCATGTTTTCTCTCCCAATGAAAGTATTTTGTGTCAGTAATGCAAGACTTAATACCGTTATAAAGAAAGGTTAAACTAACTTTTTGTGTCAGAGTTTGCCTTGCTCTTACGTCCACCCTTCCCTTTGGAAGAACCTGGTGATTTGACAGTCTCTGTTTCGTCCTCGACATCCATGGTTACATCTCCATTGTCTTCATTTTTGTGAGACCCGTTTGGGGATACATTTTTTTTTGCATTCTGTTTAGCATCATCAACAAATAAGCTAGTGTCAAAACACAGCTCCTTTGTCAGCACGGCCTTCACTTTAGAGATGTAGACCTCCTAAGGGAAATGCATGGTACAAAGTAAAGACAGTGAGCAGCAAAACTACATTACTGATAGCATTTCACAAGTTCTACACATTTACTAACCCTTGAGATTTCCGAACTTGTCATCTCTTCCTTAAAGCTCTTCAGCTGATCCTGAATATCAACACGCAGAAAGTCCTGCACCAACCTGAGCTCTTCTAGTACATGATCCTTGAGTGGAACCAGACAAAAAGGTTAATTCAACTTTCATAATATAACGCAGTCATGTAAAAGTTGTCTAGCAAACCAAACATGGTAAGCAAAATATTGCTTTATTATTGAGTGTTGCATTCACTGACTATTAATGTATCACATTTTAATGTAGTCCAAGAATGATGTCCAAATGAACCTAAACCCAAACTTGAGTTTTGACTCAAAATTGAACCCAAAATCTTTATTGGACGCTTTGTAGGACTTGTCAATTGTTTCTGTGATTTCGTCTCTTCATATGCATCTCTGGGACTTATTTAAAGATGGCATTACATGTACATCTTTCCTTTATGATTGAATCAGACAATAAAACTTGGGCAAACAGTTTCACATTGTGAAGCTAAGTGTCAATCGTCTTAAGCCCCAGTGTCAAAAGTCATCAGTGCAGCTGCGCACAAATGATAGACACCAACACTGAGATGGCTTGTGGGTGTTTTACGTTGATGCAAAACCCACCTCGTCTGACAATCCACCTTGGTCCAGCACCTGCAGCCTGCGGACAAAGAATACATCAAACCAACGTTACGGGGAGTTAGCTTAGTTCTTCGCATTAGTTAGCGTGTAAATGCGGTTCCTTCGCGACGTTCATGCCATACAGCCAGTTTGACAGCAAGTTAACGATAAAACAAAACACAAAACTTCCCGAGTGGCGCCAAATCCACCACGTATCCATTGACAAGCTAAGATGCTAAGTTCTTCGCGTTAATAGTAATGAACGGGGCTTATATTCACTCTATGCAGTACCAGTCCTGACTGTCAAGTGGTTGGATGCTAATGCTAGCTTGCAGCTGGCTAGTACGGGCAGGAGGTAAAGTAATGGCACTACACACGATTACCAAAAGTCCATCGCTTAAACCGTTTAATGTTACTGTGGCTTTTGAAGTAAGTCAGAAAGCCGTATTCACACCATTTCATTAGCATTCATTTACTGACGTTTCCGTACCTTCTCCTGACATCCTCTGGCAGATAGACTACTGGCATGGTAAACGGCTATCTAGACGAGCAAGACAAAAGGGCTAAAATTGCTTTAAAATCGGTTAAAACAATGGCAAATTCCGCCGGTGGAGACCACACTGTCGCAGTAGAGTGACTGCTTTGTGCCTGCTACTTCTCGCAATGGACGCTTTTAAGCTTTCGGGCGCGCGGGCCGTCTTTTCGCGCGGAAACCCGGGCGTTGTGGACTGTACCACTACACCTATCTGCGGGTAAACACTTCCAACGTAGGATATCACATTTTCCTGAAGAGATGCAAGTTTTAAAATAATACCATATTACGACACACAACTCGGATTTTAGTACACGCTTAAGTGTTTCAAAGCTGCACATTTGAAAGCATCTTACACGGAAAATGACTAAAGTTAAAAAAAGGTACCCCTTTTGTGTGGCGGACGTTGAGGGCAGCTGCCCAGGCGGAAGCAAAACGAATGCTGTTTACAAATGGGTATCAAAGATTCTCTAGACAGATGGATGAAGGTTTGACAAATATGGGGCTACTTTTAATACACTAATAGCACATTGTTTCTACTGATATGTAACATAATTTCCATCTGCCTCAGTTTTGTTTTTTGTTTTTTTTAGCCAAAGAACCTCCACATTCTTCCCCATCGTTATTACTGATAATTAGTTAATTTCTATGTTTAACAGTTGCTATATTTTTGTCGAGAGGAATAAAACATTCCCATTGTGCATGTAGTGAATAAGAGGGAGACGATTTGACTGTTAGAGCCACCAATTTCTCACTAGTACAACTTAAGTTTATGGTTGACATTTAGAGGACTTTGTAATAGTGAGTAGATTAGATATAAGGAGATGTATCGACACGAAGCAGGAACCAAGAGTTACGTATTTATTGTTTGTTGTAAGTCAGGGTTCTGATATATCAGGTGGCAGAACTTTCGATCAAATCCACCTTCACTGACAGATTACTTTCTAGCGTTAACTGTCACTGCATGCTGCACCAGTCCTGACTGTCAAAAATAAGAAACTAACACTCTGCTGGCTCATACAAGGATACAATAAAGTACACTACATACCACAATTTGCTCATATCCACAATATTTACTTAACCGGGCACAATGTTGCTCTGGTTTCATCATCATCATCATCATCCTCATCATCAGAGCTGCATTAGCACTCATGTTTCTAACGGTTTCGTACCTTTTCCTAACATCCGCTGGCAGAGACAGGGCTGGCATGGTAAACAGCTATCAGATCGAGTTGGACAAAATGGCTTTATAATCCGTTAAAACAGTTAAAAGATGCTGTTGGCCACACCGCAGCAGAATTGCTTCGTGTCCGCTGCTTCTTTACTTCTCTCCGTTAATAGCTCTCGGACGCGCGGGCAGTTTTTTCGCGCGGAAACCCGGGTGTTGTGGACTGTACCACTGCACAGATCTGTGGGTGAAACCTTTTTAATACAGTTCATAATATTTCCCCTAATAATGACCTTTTACAATAATAACACATCATTGTACGTCATAGATAGCTTCTAGCTCAATCATATATTTTTGTAGTCTGTATATTTCAAGACAACGTATTCTGTAAATGAAAAACATTTAAATAAACACCTTTTCTTTGGGAGAATGTGGCAGACCGTTTCTCAAGCGGAAGCATTGTATATTACATATTTACAATACAGACAGTATTAGGTTTGTCCACTACTGGAAGATACTTAGTAACTAAAGTTGAAGGGCTCTCTAGACTTATTTATGCAACTTTGGCTCTTGATGTGTCAAAAGAAATATGCATGAAAATAGACAAAATTCTGTTTGATTTTATATGGAAAAAGAAAATACATTTTATAAAAAAAAAAAAAAAAAAAAAAATTATGATAAAAACATTAAA
>JAPTYQ010116676.1:0-19703 GCA_029814465.1 Ostorhinchus cyanosoma | reverse complement strand
CTTGTATTCAGAGTTGTTGATCATCAGGTATATCAACATACATACGCATACATTATTTCACACTACCAAATGCATAACATTATCATCTTTTTTTAATCTTTTTTATTAGACTTTCTGAAAGAAAACAAATGGAAGGTGTAGCTATATCACTCATCTATGTTACCAATATTGATATCGTGACCAGAGCAGATGTGAGCACAACAAATGATTTCCACTGTATATCGTTTCCATTCCACAAACAAAAAAAAATCAAAACAAATCCAAGATCCAAATGTCATGTAAATACAACTATTAGGTTGGTTTGACCTCAATTATCCTGATGACAGTTGCTAATTCATCCATTGCAATATTAGCTGAAGTTTGCCATTGAATTACCTATAGACCTTATTGCCAAACATACTCTGTAGTCATATCAAATGCATTGCATATAACCTTCAGTTATGCCACTGACAAAGCAGAAGCACAAGAATATACACCAGAGCAAAATATGGCACCTATGCAAACAAACAAATACAATAGTTTTATTTGACATTCTTTTAAATGATAAACGTCAATGTCAAAAAAGTATGTCCTTCCATAGTGGTTATCCGTGCACCATAAACACCTGCTTTTAGGATAGAGTGCTAGAAAAGCCAGTAAATATAAGTTAAAAATAATAATGCTTACATATTCCCCTGTGCTTAATGGTCATAACAATGGAAAAAAAATATACTGCTTAATTTGTTCAAACTGTAGAAAAATAGTTGATGCAAGTGCTGAGAAAAGAATCAACTTTACTCCAGAGGTCTTGTTTTCAGAAAGTATGTTCACAGGTTCTTGACATGTATTCCACTTTTTCAAATCAACTACACAAACTGGTAGAAACTGGCATGACAATTCTCTGCAGTCCCTTTAATGAACTGTACTGTGGCATATGCATACACTAGAACATGTCTGCGTTACGTCCATGTATTGTAATGAATTGTTTATATCGTGTCTAGGCTATTTTACAGCTGTTGGATCTATAAAAAAATAATCCCAACACATATTTTCTTGTCATTTTACTTTAAATCAAGAGCAGGGTCAAAGCGCCATGAATACAAAAACCCAGGAACCATATTCGTTTGAGATTAAGCAGTAGACAACACGTTGGTGCCAGATAACTGTGTTCTTGCGTAAACAGGGGCAACTATCAACATTACCACGGCTAATGTTAAGATCAGATGACACTTAATAGATCAGAGACGGTACTGATTTAAGATGGTATTAAACCAATATAATCACGCGTAAATTAATACTGTGTCAACATGAATCTCGATTAATCAATCAAATTTCTAAGAGTTTATTTCCTAGCTAGTTAGCTACCAGTTAGCGTTAGCTGAGCGCTAGCTCAGTGGCTAGCTATTTTTGCAACGCAGCTGCAGACAACCTCACACAGAAACATGAAACATGTACTGTAAATGAATATGAATGAAATGGTTTGGGTTATCAACATGCTCCACGCTGTTTGGTCATCATTTCATTCGCGGATAATTCGACCATCCCAAGGATAAACTTCACCACAAGAGCTAATTGCGCCAAGCTAACACCCTCCACTGAGCAAGCTCACCGTTCATTTTAAGTTATTATTGAAAACAAACTTAACGTATCTTGCACTAGCAACGTTGTATATTAATGTTTGTTGAAGGTAGCTAAAGCTAACTTGCGCCAACTAAGGAGTGTGTCTACTTTGGGCCTACTATTACCCGTGCCATAGTTTTCCTGCTAGCTTATTAGCTACAAAGCTAACTTTGTATTCTCGACAAAGGCTGTTGACACTACTTACCCTGAGCTTTGGCTGTCATGATGCAAAACGCCTCCCACTTAACGCTGGAGTTCGATTACAAATCTGGAAACTGCATTTAATCTTTAGTATATCGCCGTCATGACTAGACAAAACGTGCGACTAGCTAAGAAACAGCTTCTATGCGGCAACGAAATCTATCTACGACCAGAGACCAAACATGGCAGATCTGTGTATGCAGCGATGATGCATTGTGGGTGGGAAACACCAGCTCCCCCGGTTGGTTTGCTGCACAAGACGCTGGCTGTGCATCTATAGTATGTAATGTAGGTTGTCTATACTATAACAGATATTTATTGCAGATAATAACCTCTTTTCTGCAAATATAAGGCTTTAAACTACAGGACAATAAACACGTCATTAATATGTTTATAAGAGGATATACATTAGCTCACAAAACAGTTTACAAATCTAGAAATTCTGGTTGACAAATGTTATGAATATGGTTATATAGCCTAGAACATCCCCTTCTATGATATTAGAAAACATGTATTTGATTAAAACATTCACCTTCCATGGCCCTTGTTTTAATTATGTCTATTTAATGGCTATGTAGAGTAAATAACTGGACAGGGAATTTCTGATTCCACATTGAAACAGTAACCTACTGACATTACTCCCACCTTTGTCCTCACAACTCTCACTTTCCAAAAATTGGTTGCATTTAAAAGTAAAAATATGTCCTTCTTGAGTTCAAATTTTCATGCTCCATCCAAGTTTACATAAATGCTTGCACTTTTGGATTAATGGCCACTTTGGCTGGATTTCAAAATTGTGCTTAATCTTTATTCAAGTCACTCCTTTGATTTTTCTTCCCTGTAAGGTCAAATCCTTTTTATCTCTGAACAAATTTTTTCCTCTTTCGTGCTTGGGTCTGGGAGTCAGAGTTGTTGTCTGAGTCTACAGATAGACTGCAGCAGAATTCAAACCCCCAAATTCCTCCTGGGCTGACAAACGTCAACAAAGACCCCGAGAGACACCAAAGAGAGGTGAGCAGTGAACTGAAGCCTCATTGTATTGGCTCATTATGGGGTCCCGCAGTGAGGAAGAAGCTATTTTGTAGCACCACAAGGTCAATATCTGAAAGCCAGGGCGATGGAGGGGATCAGCCGTGAGATTTTTAATTTGAGAAAGCGTAAAGGGACTTTCCTTGTGAAAGACCGTCTGTGAATTCTAATGGACTTTGGGGATTGTACAGACAAGATGTTGAGTTGGCATATGTTTTTCTTCCTCTCTTTTAAAGTAATATGAAATGTAATTTATTCACAGTATTGAAAGCTTCCTGACAGTCCTATGTTGCGGCATACCATACAAGTAACTGCTGTGTAGGTTGACAGATATGTATTGAATCCACAAGAACTTACATACAATACAAATAAACTATTCAACCTATACTTTAAAAGGAATATTGTATACAATAGCAAATAAAATGGAAAGATAAAAATACTCTCATAGTTTTTTTTTCAGCTTCTCAAACTTAGACCATTGTCATCCTGCATACATTTTATAATGAATGAAGGTGAAACTCATATCAATATGTATTGTACAGCTTATTGATATTCAGTCTAAACAGCTGTTTCCAAAGCTGTAAAAGATATTTCTATGCTCCTTGGATTCACTTTCCCAGGAATTTAGATTTTACTTCCAAATAGATGTGAAAAGGGGAGCTGTCACACTCTATTATGGTGACCTCAATGATTCTGTGCCCTATCCAAATCCAGCGGTTTTCCATAACAATGCAAATTAAAAGGGGCAAAGCTGAAGGAGACAAGACTTATTTTCCAGCCAAAGGACAGAGGTTCTTTACAACAAACTTTGTCTGTACGCCTTGTATAGACTTTGATAGAATTGAAATGGTAACTTGGAGGTTGTTTTGAGACAATACTTTTTTTGATGTCAATTCATAAGCATCAGCAACTTGAGAAAGTGATACTGAAGCTTTGGAGTCACTGCAGGTGTAGGACTGCAACAGATTTTGTTTTACATTACAAAATATCTAATAATTTATAAATTCTTTATGCATTGTCTTAAGGGTGAATACTAGTGCTTTCTAAGACCTTCAGAATATTGCTTTCCTGTCAATGAGAAGATGCGATTTCAACCTGATCTGGTGTCCCAAATGGGAGCAAGTGAGCTGGAAGTAGTGTGTAATCATGTAGCTTTATCCAGTGCTTGTATTGAGAAGACTTGACATAAATAGTGGAATCATGGTAGAAATTGGCAATCAACTGTAGTCACATGCAACAAAGTAGTTACCTATTGAATATTTTAACCAATTGGCCCCTTAGTAGTCTGCTACTGTACTCACTGAAAAAAAGCATCATTATGATCTGCCAAGTTAGTCTTTTAACAAAGGTCATAATAGTGTTACTTTATTAGATATATTTAATTAAACAAGGCAGAATGGTATTGTGGTTAATTGCAACCATGTATAAATTCATGAGCAATGCATAGGCTATTTATTAATTATTGTCTTCATTTATGCACATAGAGATCAATATTTGACCATATTTGTTTAACATACCATACAAGCATCTGCTCCATTTTCCCAGAGTGAATAGGATGCAGTCAGTGACCCACATCTCAGTGCAATGAACTGCTTAACTCAGACTGTTGTTTTATTCAGTGCACTGTCAACAGACGGCTGCGGAGGAGGATGGGTGGTTGAAATAAACGTATCGCTCATTCTGATTGGATGCCAGATTGTGTTTCGCATCACTATTGGCTGTTTCCCCTGTCACTCTGGAAATGTTATCGCCGCTTTCCGCGCCATTCGGCGTGCACGCGCAAGACAACCAGGCACGTAACCGTTTTGAGACTGTCTGGAGTCTGTCTGAAATTGATAAAATTGGAGATGGAGTTTTACATGTCTTTGCTCATTTATAAGAAAGCCGCCGGTGGGAAATGGGAATTTTGCTCTCCTCCTGAAACGCCTTTGCCGGTGAGCCGCCAGGCTCAGCCAAAATGTTTTTTAGATAAATGCTGTGAAAGTTTTTTCTTCTGCAGTCTATCAGCAGACAGCTCTTTATGCACAGGTAGGTGAGGAGAGCGCCAGAGTGCAAGTTGTCTAACGTACAGTGGATACCGCAGTAGACTATTACCCGACTGCAAAGTAAGATAGCCTTTTAATTGTGAACATTAGCGGTGTGTATTTGGAGCCAAACGACATCTCGTCTCCGAATTTTAATAGCGCAGTTGTTCCGCAACAAACTCCTAAGTGTAGCTGCTAAATATTTTGCTGTTAATATACCTTAATGTGTATGACATGTTTAATTCCTTGTGAAACCGCACTGTAGCTAATTTGTTTTGGAGTCTTGACCCCATTCACTCCACTTCTGGAGGATGCGCAGGTGACGCACCTTTGCTGACGTTGTTGATTAACCCCACGCGCGCTTAAGCTACCTGTTACTCAGCAGACACCTGAAGGGAGGCTGGATGTGGGGACTCAAATTTCCCCCTTTTAGCTATCTCGCTTCTACAGTTTACATTACAAAACACAGAGCAGTCCCTTTCCCGTGTATTACCTCATATTACCTGTGTGCTGGTGTCGTGAAGCAGTGTGAATTTGGCCTGAAATATTTTTTTCCTCCCTTTTCTGTCTTTGTTTATGTTTTAGAGAGGAGCAGCCTTTTGCTCTAGAGTTCAAGAAGAGTGCACTGTTCACAAAACAGCGTGGACCAGCAGAGAAAGGTTGGTTGTTGTGCACATTATGTGTTAAAAAAGGCTCAGTTTTAGACTGAAGGACCAGGCTTACATGGTACATAAGCAGCTATTCCTGTTTACCTTGGCAAATGTATATACAGGGTATATTTAGGGTACATGATAATTTTTTTTGTTCCTTGTAAATATAATTTCATTTATTTTATATGTGTTTAAAATTTCCTAATTAAAAGTGTGTGTGTGTGTGTATATATAGGTATATATATATATATATATATATATATATAGTACATGCTACCTGTCAGATAAATAGCATAGAAAACATATGCTATAGTATATTAGATTTACAGCTCATTTAGATATAAATGAATAAATAACAGATATTTTAAAGTAATTCGTCTATCCATATCATCACACCAAATGGCAAATTGTATATTTTTGTGCATAATCTGTCTTAACAGGCTTATGTATAGAACATATCCACTTATTACTATTACTGTTATTATTGTTATAAGAATTATAATTCTAGTAAAAATACTAATACTCTGTACATACGTATACAGTAGTCTTTCCGTGTTTAACTAATTAACTCCTCTACCAATGTGGAGAGATTAATTATTACAATTTGCTGCTTAAAGACACATTTTTGCATTTCATGTTGCAGAAATTGAAAACTGATATTTTGAACTAAAATAATGTGTAAATTGAAGTAGGTTTAAGGCAGCAGTGCATCTATTGCCTGATGTGCTGCTGCCTCAGACTTGTCTAGACGCTTTTGCTCTGTCACTGCAGTTGTTTGCAGACAGTGCAGTCATATGACTTGGGGAAGCTTCCTCCCTCCCCTCATGTCTGCTCTTTGGGGCAAGATGGCTGCTATAGAATTATTGTTACAATGACATATGGGAAATTTATTGATGAGAGCAAACAGGTTGGTGTTACATGCAATGCACCAAAGCTGATGTTACACACATGGGGAACGATGACCGTTATCTGTGTAAGAAATTTGTTTAACTCAGCTTTCTTCTGTTTAATGGTGGACGGTTTGTTGTTAATTACTACTTGACTTACTCTGGTCTCACCACAGTAGCTATATAGTCTGATATGTCTGAGTGTAATATCTGCCCTTTATATCCTTTATTGAATTTTTAAAATAATTTTATATATATATATTTTTTATTTATTTATTTATTTTTTTTCTTTTTCTTTAACCAGTATTCATCTTTCTGTTATTGGCATATTTGGTAGCCATTTTGTTTGATTCAGCTTTGACAAAGGCTTTCAAGAGTATCTCAAAAAGTGATGTTGTGCTTTACTGTATCTTATGATTGTAGAATTTGCTGCATCAAACAAATGTATTGTAGTATAATATTAACTCAAGACTTTGCTCAAAGTTAAAAGTGACAGGATTAAAGTTAAAAACTCCTTAGCGTTTCGGAATACTTTGTATAAGTAACTGGGTAGAAAAAAGGATCATGTTATCCAACTTGGAAAAATGTCACATTGTTGAAATAGAATATCATTATTAAGAACTATACTTGCTATATATTTCTTGTATAAAAGAACTATACTATATATATTTATACCTATAAATAATCACATTATTGGTACATTTGTAGGTGTAACTAAAAGTAACTAAGTTGCACACCTTAGAAATTTATCACACACTCAGAAGAAAAAGTTTGTTCTTTAATCTATTTTTTTTTTTCCAGCTTACTCATTCAGTACTTAGTGTTTAAAGTACATCGAAGCAGCTGCACTGCTCCTACCATGTTTTCTGTCAGAGCAGAGGTAATATTAACTTTGGCTCTCCAAAGCGCTCCAAGCTCATTTTGACATTACAAGTTACTTTCAGTGCGTGAGTCTGTGATGTTTATCTGTTTGCCATATCAGTGACCAGCCTGGACAGATCTCTTCATTATCACCTTCTTAGTGCATACTCTTCCGCTGTCAGACAGCTCCTTTAGTCTTGCCTTGTCATAATCCCTAATGGTTTTTGAGTGCTTGTGTTTATGTTTTCACTGGAGCGCACACAGCCAGTCTTAAACATGCAGTATTTTTGCAGGCCTGTTCCACACCTGAACCAGTGTCTGACAAAAATGACTGGAATTGCAATTGGAAAGGTAAGGAGGACACAAAAGCAGAGAATTAGGGTCACACATTCCCTTTGTGGTAACTTCTTGTAAGTTTCAGTTATTGCTCTCAACCGGTGTATTTTTTTCCCGAACTCCTCAAATTATACTCGGTAGAGTTTTAAAGTGTACTCCTAATTGTGTTTCTGAAATGTGTGTGTAACGCAAATAGAGGTTTAATGTGTTATGCATACATAACACATTATATTAATGGTTATTTTTTTGTAGTCGGGAAAATATCGATCAAATAATGACATTTTACTACATCTTAAATGTATAACAAAACTAAAGCAATGATTTGACCCAACTAATTTGTACTACTTAAAATGATCTCACAGTGAATTTAATATTAACTATAAAGTTTTTGTTGTTTAGAATGTAAGGCACTCGAAAAAATACTGTTAATACTCAACTTTTTTCAACATTACATGCATTTTATTTATTTATATTTGGGAACTTTTTAATTGTTAATGTACTTAATTATCTTTAAACAAAACAAATATAGTAATTTTGTTTCATCTTCTTCATATACTCTCTTGTCTGGGACAAGGCAGTGTGTGTCTTGAGTATTCCTCAGCCACAGTTGTTTGATGATTTTCTTTTTCTCTTTTGTCTTCGCAGGAGATCCCTGTCTTCTTGCAGCCTGTTGTGCCTTCGTGTCTTCAGTGCTAGAGTGTGTCTGCCTGCATGGTAGGATCTGTGTTGGCCTGTTGACCTGCTGCACATTTAGGCACGTTTAAAGTTGAGGAACGCAATTCAAGGAATGCTTGAAGGTGCTGCAGTAGGTGAATGTAATTGCCTGGGGGAAATATCAGTCCGCTGCACAAACCAGTGTTTACAGAGTGTGAGCTCTGGCTTTCTTGCCAAATCTAGATGATGTGATGCTGAGAACTGGGTAATCAAATCCAGTGCTGTCATTCACTCGTCAACAGCAATCATTTTTTATTAACACTGATTTTTGATCTCTTCATAAGATAATCATGGATATGGATCTCGTAACTTTCACTTGAGGCTTAGCTGGAAAATGCTGATGCAACGACGGCTCAGAATCTTCATCCTGTTTCGCTATTGGCTCTTTGTCTCCACCCACATTGCAGTCACGAGGTCTAACATCATGATGATGTCTAGAAAAAACAGGCTTTCATCTAGGCTCTAATGCTGCTTGAGCTATAATGAAAAGATTTCCTGGGTTATTTCTGTGCACGTAGAGTCAAATTTGAGCACGTTTCAAAGCATTTCTGTGTATAACAGCAGCACCTGCTATTGTCTGTTGTAAGTGGTGGGTTGTTTATCCCACCAGCCTCTGCTGCGTAATGACGCAGTTTCCTTTGACATTGGTGTGGCATATTTTAAATCAAGGCCTTCACTGTATTTTAAGGAGTCTTCTGGCAGCCTGCCAAGGCATGGGACCATTTGCCTCCTCTCTCATACAATCACAACTGCACAGCTGTGACCCTCAGCTGGTCCTAGCCTTCGATAACTAAAAGCAGCGTCCATTTTGGGTTTAGGTAGTGGCACAAGAGATGAAGTATTATGTAGCTTATAGAAAACAGAATCTAAAATCATATTGCACATCCTTGTAGAAAACGGCACGGCCATTGTAGCTGAAACTACATCCAAGAAATATCTTCACAGCTTTGAAAATCAACGGATGTATGCCGAATTTTATCTGTTGAATTTTGAATTATAGAGATATGCAATTAATATATTTTCTTTTTGAAAAATGATAAGCGATTATTGTTTTTAGGATGAATGTTTCAATTTAACCATAAAATATTTTTGAACATTTTTACACAAAGACGAAAATGGTTTTGAAAAAGTATTTAATATGATTTTCCACAAATACACATTTCGGTGTGAGACCATTTAAATTATATTCCACATGTAAAACAGTATCCTGCATTAACACGATATTTGAAATATAAAGTAAATTTATTTATATGATGTTACTTATGACACGTAGGTTATGTTACTTATTTAGTATTTTCAAGCTTCAGATCGATCAGAAACACAAGATGGAGATTAAATCATGCATCGTTCTTGAATTAGAAATATTTTTCAAAACAAGGAGCGCATACATTTTTATAAGAAGTGTGGTTGGTCTTGTATTCATTTCCATTTTTGGGATGTGACATTTTTCTTTAATTACAAACAATTATGTTTCCGCGACGTAAATAATTTATTTTATCAAAAGATACCTTACAGTAATTTTTATGCACAAAATAAAATGCCGTTTAATTTAGAATATCGCTTTGTAAACTGTTAACGAAAACAATTCAGAGCTCAATCAGTAAAATACACAAAATAAAATTATCAGTGTCTATTTTGTGCCATATTTATAGGCATGTATTTTAATATAATTTCAGTTCATACATGTAGTTTAATTATCAAGAATACTGTTATAATTACTGCAAAGTGAATTATGTAATTAAAATCAATGCGTAATTAATTTTTATAACACATTAAATTATTTTAATTGTCTATATTGCGTTTCGGCAAAAAACGATATAATTTAAGCAATATCAGTCAGAATTATTTGCATCGATTTAATTGCAATGTTATATGTGCATTTTTTTGTGATGTTTCACAGGACTGAAATACTTTAAACTGAACTCCACCAATAGCGTTTATTTAAATCACAGTGTATGGTGATGTTCAATCTACTAACAGGACACATTGAAAGCTTTAAGTGACCTTTAACCTCTCGAGTGCTTGTTTTCGTTCACTGTTAAGGTCTCATGTGAAAGCTAAACTGTGTTCTGATGCTGGAAACACATCAGTGGGAGCATATTAAGCTGAACCGCAGCCCTGTGGTCACATAAACAGAGGGGGAGAGAGAGAGAAAAGCACTTTGGGTTTATGCTTGTGTTGTGGTGTCATGATGAACCGAAGCGTATTGGACTAATTATTTTCAAAAAATGTTCAAACACTTAAACCTGTTGACCTTACTGCATGGGACAACGGAGGTAAAGTTCACTGCACCAACCAAAGTCACCACATTTGATAATGAACTTATTACATCTGTTCACATCTCATATTTTTGTTAATTGGCGACGATAAAACATGTTCCCTCTTATTGATACTTTTGTAGATAATATTATATTTATTTACGATCTTGTCCTCAGAGTGTATGTAGGTCTGTCTGAAGTATTTAAGGGATCTTGGGTCAAAGGTAAATTATTTGCCTGTAATCATAAAAAAATAATCGCCTTTCTGGTGCGAGTAGATATTTGGAAACTGAAGTACAGCAGTATCACCCTTACATAATTATTAGCTGCTCATTAGAAGAAAGCTGCCTTGCTGCAAACATTTTATGATAGTACCCAATTACAGTATTTTTGAAACATTATTTTTGAACTTCATGAAAGGTAAGTAAATAACCTGCTTTCACTGATGCAGTTTTCAGTGTGAATAACTTGTTTTCCTGTGGTTTTCCCAATGTTTGTGATCCAACCTGTCTTCAGATGCTCACATGTAGCATGTCCGTTCCCACTCTGCTGCGTAGCACTGACAGCTTCAGCAATACTTCCTGTTTTCATTTGACTGCAAATCCACCAGTGCTTTTTAAATGGAGTGTGCTCATCTATAACACTCTCATAAACGGTACAAAGAAGGCTATAGGCCTGGATGACCACTGTTTGACTGCACTACAAGGCTGCATGCCTGCTTTAACTGAACCAGCAGCCTGAGCAAACACTTAAGGAAACTTTTGGCCTGAGATGAACTCCTGCTATTTTATTTAACTCTTAACTTTCACTGAGTTCTCAACACATGGGAAAGTAAACACACATTGCTGGGTTAAGGCCATGTATGTTACAGTACTCATGTAATCTCTGCTATTTTTATTCTATAACATAATTAGTATACTCACATATTCGATATTATACACATTGTTCGATGAAGGATCCATTGTCTTAAATCAAATCATCGATAAAGTGAAATTATCATCGCACTATATGTGAATTTTGGAATAGAATTATGAAATCTAAGATTATATTTAAGTTTTTCTTACCTTTCTTGCACAGCTGAGGTCAGCTGTTGGAATTGATCAACATGAGCTCAACATGTATTTTTATTTTTGCGATTTGCTGATCTTGGTTTGCTTCTATCTCAGCCACAGTTTTATACAGATCACACACTGATCATCCTTGGTGAAAGGGTGAACGTGTGTAGTGTTACTTCTGTTGACCATCCCCATATTGATTGTAAAATGCTTAATGAATACAATGATTTTTTTTACTAGAATTAGCAAAATCATCTGAACAGACTGCAATGAAGAACTATGGAACTACTATTTACAGCTGTTACTATTAATCCAATAAAATAAAAATAATTGCCTTGTAGTTTGATAATTAATTTAAAGCAACATTGATTTTTTTTTATGTAAAAATATTAAACATTGGCAAAATTTAGCCTCTCAAGTGTGAAGATTTGTTTCAGACTAACTGGGGAATGGCAAAAATATGTAGATATCTCTGTAGGATCTAGGAAAGTTTTTCTGTTATTTACATATAACATTTTTTGGACTACATTATTAATCAGTTGATTGGGAAAATAATTGACAGTGTAACAGGATGTTCTTGCAGCCCTGCCATTTAATGTACCGCTGAATTAATTCTATTTTACATTTTTTCTAATTCATTGAAAACCCCTCATGCTCAAGTTTGAAATTCGCTGTTTTTTACTTCTTCGATCATTAAACAGGAGTATAGTGTTTCTTTCACAAAGACATAAAGCAACAAGTAATGTGAATCTGTGGGTGTTTCTCTCACCTTGCTGAATTTCAGGTTGATTAGCAGTTACTTGCACAGAATACAGATGCAGACTTAGTCTTGTACAAACAACTCGACTTGTATTTATGTGATCTATCAGGCATAAAAATCAAGCAGGTTGTATGAAATCTTCCCCTCTATTGTCTCATTTCTCTCTGTTTTTGTAAATGAATGTAAAACATACTCAAATATGTCAGAACATTAAAATGGACCCAATGCAGGGGATTTACCAAGTTTCCTTCCAAGTCAGATATGTGAGACTTGAGGGTGTGTTTGCATTTTTCTCTAATTGGAGCTTATTTTAACACACCTGGAGTACCTGCTTTCACTTTGCCATTTGACCTTTTGTGAATTAAGATGGAAAGGCGAAGTTGGAGCTGGTCGACCCTGTGGAACATCATAGAAAGGGGAGGCTCCATGACTAATTAGTAAATCTCACTTTTCTCTAAGGTAAAAAAATTATTTCCTTTACGGGGAGGAGGGGTGATTAGTAAATACCCACGTCTACCAAGTTGCAGTAACCTAATAAGTCTCCCTGGACTTGAAAGGTGAATATTTCATATTTCACTGATCACTAACAGCTTTTCTGCATGTCTCATACTTGGCTCTCTATAAGCCATCTTAGATGGGTAAAGGGGAAACACAGACCGTGGGGTCTCTTTCCTGTCACACAATGGCGTGGAAAGGTCAGCCCTAATGAAGTCGGGGGAGTGACCCCTAGTATTCAGTGACTTTGCATGGGCCCCCATCCCACCGCTGCAACCATGCCGGTTAATCCCTTTTTGATCCTAATTGATAGGCATTAACATGATCCTTATCCAGGAGCTGTGTTTTGTCTTCCACAGCCCTTCTCTCTGGGTGTCAGTGACACAAAGTGTGAAAGCGTTAAACCAAATGTGAAATTGATATTTTTCGTGTTTGTGTGCTTAAAATCTGGCTGTGTTTCTAAACACTCACACAAAAGTGCTCAATGTTCAGTGTTTGCCTTTGAGGTTCTTAACAGGACTTAGCACATGACCTCTAGAATCCAACTGTGATGTGAATGGTAGCAGCCCATTTCCAGTTTGTTTTCCTCAGAGTCCTTTTATCTTCATCGCTAAGTGATTACTGCCTTTAACTGTTGACTAATTACCCTCTTTGAAATGTTTGGACTGACTCTAAGTCAGGGCTTCTTTACGCCCACTGCAAGGTTTGCAGTACAGGTGTTGTTTACATTCATGTGGACTTAAAATTCTACAGTATTTTATGTTATTTCTTAAGGTTTATTTTGTTCACTGTCCAAATTCACTGCACCATTAATTTAACGATTACTTAGAGTTAAGACAAAAAAAATCACAATTGATACTGATAGTTTACTTTATAAAACCTCTGCATTGCTTAATGGAGATGACACCTTATTAATCATTTTAGGCAAAAATAGTTATTGTCACAAACTATATCAAGGTAAGGCAGTAGTTAATTTTATCATTAGAGTCTGATCAAAGTATTATTTCAAAACACCCCTTCATTTTAATATAATTAATCCTTAATCGACAGCCTTTAAAGTACTAATTGTAAGTAGTTTTAATTCTGCTTCCAACCATTTTCAAATTATTTTAACTTTGTAAATGCTTTGTTTGAAATTGGCTGATTGTTAATGTAATAAGTGTTTAGTGTATGAGGACTGCTTTGAGTCAATGAAGTCTTTAGAGGAAAAGATCTGAGTAAACAGTCAGTCGGTAGCTTTTTAAAGACATGACAGGTAGGTCCCATTTGCCATGTTTATACCTTAGCAGATCCTGTAAATGTGTGTTTTCCACTACAGTGGTGCTTTTAAAACCTGAATTGTCATATTTTACCTCTGCACTCCATTACAACAAGGTGTAGAGGTATTTTACTTTTTACTTACAGCAGAAATATATGTCGTCTCAAAGAGCAAATTAAAGATAACTTGATTAGTGTTTATAGAGCAAATTATACCAAAAAGTCAAGAATTATTCAATTGTAACCCTTTGCATATCTTCTGGCTTTGGGTCTTATATTTATTTTTGACTTTAACGTTCCCCTTTTTGCTACTTCAGAGTCAATTTTCTCTGTTTTTTCATTAAATGGTGTTGGGCATTTCCTTAAAATGAGAAATATACTGATATGAAGGCTAGGTACCTGTTCTAAAAGGGCATCACTTACATATTCACATATTAGCTTTGCCCCTGAGCACATTAACTTGTAGTAAATTTTGTGAAAAAAAAGTCTAAAGGTCAGTCAATTTCCTCACGTATACATGTTTATCACAAAGGTGCAGATTTTCAAGCCTTTAAGGAAAACTATATGCGTGATTTTTTTTTTTTTTTTTTTTTTTCCTTGTTACACCCAAACCTGCACAATTAAGATCCAGTTCTTTCATTGTGCTCAGCAGTGTGCAACAGCCCACTTTAGCTGGAAAATGCCAGGTGTCGTGTTGGTTCTTGTTGGTTTCACACAGCGACTCAAGTCCCTCCCTGGAACGCAGTTCTCAGGTCTCCATAGGATTGAGTGTTGTTTCCAGCTTGTTTGTTGCACTGAATAATGAGTACTCTGTAAGGCCTGATGACATAATTTGGAGATTGCTATGGAAAAAGAACTAATTATGGAGCTCAGAAACTACAGATTGGCATTCTGCTCATGTACTTCACTTGACTGGCACCACCTGCCCTCTATATGTCACACTCACTTCACTTATCCCACAGTTGTGAAATCAAGCTGGTGCCTGCCAGTTATATGCAACCCCCAGAAGACACATGCAATAACCCAGTGGTGGAATGGACTTCATGATGCTGTTGTTGTTTAGATCCACTTTGCCAAGAAGCAAACCTCTAGAAGTAAATGTTGTGTGTCGGGCTGCAGCTATTATTCTCATTGCAGTATGTTCTGTTGATTTTCTCCATCAGTGAATTAGTTGTTTACTTTATTAAAGGATGAAAATGTCAGTAAGTCCAAAGATAATCCCTCAGATGTCTTGTTTGATCCACAGTCCATGGATTTTCAGTTTCCTCTGGTTGGGGAAAGTCATCAGAAAATATTTAAGGTTAAGAACCTGGGTGAGAAAATGACTCTGATTGTCCGATTTAATCAACAATCAAAGTAATTGCTGATTGATTTAATAGTTGATAACTGATTCGTTAGTCAAATAACTGTTGCTAAGTGAGAGTTTGGAAGAAGATTCAGTATGCAGCAGCCAGAGAAGTCATTTCAGTGTTGCTTTCCTCAAGTTGGGAGGGGCAAAGCATTGGAGAGAAATATAGATTTAGACCAGTAGTTGTGCATGTGTTTCTCTGGACATTATTTGTCAGGTGTTGTAGCTTGACCTGCTGGCGGTTTTGGTTTTCTGCAGTTGCATCTACTCAAAAATGTTTCGGGAATTGACCAACATTTAACATGTACAAGCATATAGGCTACTATTTTAGGATTTTTCTTCAGCTGTGGTGGTGGTTGCACATTTCTTTCCTGCATATATTTTTCTCCCCTCCACGCTCTCTGTTTGAAAAACTGCCAAAGTAGATCATGACTGTAATAATACAGCATTCTGACTTCTATGTAAGAGTGCCTGAGCTTTGTTGTTCTGATAAATTAACTGATTTTCTGAAAGTGTCAGAGGTGTGAATAACAATTAGCTGATAGCTACAGTGTGCAACTGCCTCCCACACATTCAAAGCACTGTTTTACCTTTGCATGAGTCACAAGTGTATTTAACAATAAACTGTCATCTTGAAGCATTCTCAAATCAGCTCCACAACAGTTGCCCTGATATTTTGTATTCTCTTCGGGTGAACAAGTTTTTTTTTCTTCTGCAGTTTTTTTTTATCAATAATTGCAAGGCCAGAAAGTACTTTTTTTTTTTTTTTTTTAGGAAACAACGAAAACAACATCAGCCTACATTGGTTGTTGTTCGTGTGTGTTAGAGGCTAAAGAAACAGTTTCAAGTGTGCAGCATTGTTTAACTGGAATAGCTAATATGGCTGACAACTGATTGTTCAAGACATGTTTATGCAAGAAAAGTCCTGGTTTGAATACAAGTCAATACACACAAGAATCACAAGAAGAGAAGTAGCTCTCATGAGTTGACTCCCTCCATATTAGTTTAATAGAAGTGTCTGTGCTACAAGTGACACAGATAAAAATGGAGATGTTAAAGATGTTACTGCATCACAGCAGGGATCAGAAGAGCATGTTGTCATGTGTATAGTCGATCTGTGAGACTAGATTGAAGCCTACAGTATTTTACACTCTTCTCAGGGTATAGTTGTGAAAGATCACACCTGTCATTCCTATTCTGCTCATGTTAAAGAAATAACTTGTTAATCATACAATTTTAGCTACATGCATCAGTATTTTACTTGCGTTCCTTCATGTCACTATTTTTTTGCCGATTAATACCAGAACTTGAAACACAAACAAAGTTTTAAGTCTGGATCTAATTTATTCAGCTGTTGTATAAGAGCATAAAAAGAATGTAGATAGAAAAGCAGACAGAAAAAAAGGTGGAAAATTAGGAACAGTCGAAAAACAAAAACTTAGATGCATTGACACTATGCAGGGAAATATTCCATTGAAACACTTATTCAGCAGGATATCAAGTACTTAGATTTGAATAATTTCTTAGCTGTTAACAAGATGATTTAAATGACATTTTATCTGCTGATATTATACGTATATAATTTATTGAAACACTTACTTCCTTTTCCAATACTGAAATACTTAATTTCACAAATTTCCTGACGTGGACTTATCATAACATGTCTTCCTTCCAGTAGATTCTGGCTGATTCTGACTCATTTTAGGTGTAGAAACTACTACCCACATAAGTTTTCACTGCCAAGCTCTGAATGTACATTTTTATTAGTTTTTTATGAAACAACTTCATAAGCTTGTCTCATATGGCCAGGCTCCTCAATCTAACTTTGTTTCTCAGTGCTTCACATTCACCTTTCCTCCTGACAAAACCATTCAGAATCAAGGGCAACATCACCTTTGCCACTAATGAGGTTGTTTATTTACTAAATTTCCTTGTGGACTTAAACTGTGAGAGAAAAACAGGCCATGCATAGCGGAGTATATAATTAGCATTAGCAAAACAGAGCTCCAAGAGCTCCATAAGATGTACATTTTGTGACATTATAACACCCCGCAGCTCATCTGAACCATTCCAATGTTGAACATTTCAGGTGAGCAAAAAGCTTGTCCAAAAAACAAAGCTTTTTCCTATTTTTAATTGGACATCATACTCAGAGGAAAGCTACGATGACTTCATAATTGGTCTCATCCCGTGTGCACTTTTAAGGCTATTATTTAAAATGTGTAGACAAATGCTTCTTAAAATTAATCTTGTGTTTTCTTCAAGCACAGGCGATTATGTCAGATAATCAGTGTTTTTGACAGCAAAGTGACTGTTAAATTTAACCATAATGCCTTCGGAAACAGATTTGATTATCCACATGTTGGGATGTGACTTACACAGCACATAAATGCAACACAGGAAACAAACAATGGAGAAATTAATAAACAAACACTTAATGAACAATGTCAGAATGGCTGGTAACAAGCAGCATTTAGCAGCTTGTTTCAGCTTGAACAGAGGTCTGATAATCAGCAGGAGGATTTATTTATTTATTTATTTTAGGAATATGAGTGGCTGTTAGGTTTAACCATGTGTACCTAAACCACAGCTGCATATGTAAAAAATATGGCAAATTCATCAATATATGAAAATAACAGTCACTGTTCAAAACAATCTGCCAAAGCACTGACAATGTGTTTTGATGAGAGGACCAATCCCAAGTTTCCTCTACTAATATGATCACCATGGTCTATACTGTGTGTAGTTACAAACAGGCCACTGCTCTCAGGCAGTCGACCAAATAGGATGCACCTGTGTAACACAATGCTAACTTGCTTCATAGTAAAAAATCCTTTTTGCTTTGTTAGTGGTGGTTATGTCTTAAATTTTTTAGCTCTGAATCTATAAATTATTCCATATTTTTGTGCTTGTCTTAGTATTCCCATCATAAGTCTCTCCACGTGGTCCACTGGTAGACATCCTGGATTTGTGTACACTAATGGAAGAGCCCCTGGGTGTTGAGAGTTTGCAGTAATGATGATGTATGTGTGGCGCGGTTGAAGGTGCATTGTCTATTTGGTGAACAGCAGAATTCTATTTTTGCTTAAATCCGCCAATGATTTGCCTGTGTGCTCATCAGAGCCCGTGCACACTGCTTTATTTGCTGATGTAGATTGGCTTCCAATCTCTGCGTAAATGTGTGAGGCTTTACTGTATGTTTGCTTATCTGTCCAGCCATCCCATCTATTCAAACAGCGTTCCTTTCATTTAAGGCTGTGTGCTGGCTGGGTTTTTTTTTTTCCCTGGGACCTTTTCTGTTATTTTGGGACCAGATGGCGAGGGGCACGGAAGCACCTCTTTTGTCCGGGCGCCCCTGTGAAAAGAGGCTGTCCTCCTTAATGTAATCAGCGGCACCGGAAGGGTCCATTTTGGGCTGTGAAAGAAGACAATTGGGTCTGGACACGTCTCGATTACAGAAATGCAGAGTTCATCTTCCGACCCTGCCCCCTTTGACCAAGGCCCTGGCATGGAGGATCCTCATCTTTGATCAGTGGAGGGTGGAGGTACTGATCCGACCTCACAAGGGCCAAAGGCCACCCCCCTGCCCTGTTTACCGTGCACTTGGCTGCTGTTGACACCTCCTTCCGGACGGATCCAGGGGGTGGTGGGGTGGGGTGGGCAAGGGGAGGGATACCATGACCTGTCTAGACACTGTTCCTTGTTGCCCCGGTGTTGCCAAGGGGATATTATGAACTTTGACCTCAAATGTAGTTGGTTAGAAGCCACTCTGGTCATCCAAGAAAGATTTTTTTTCTTCTAATTTTCTGGGCTGGGGGTGGGGAAACAAGGCGGGATATGGCTGTAACCCACATAATACACAATCTGCTTGAAGGGACCAAGAGCATGACAACGTTGGCAAAACTTATTTTATTACTTTAATAATTTTGTTACATAAGGTAAGAAAAGGATGACTAGACAGTTGCTCCAAATATATCATTGCTGACTAATGTTTATTCTTTTGACTTTGACTCTTTTACTATTTTTTTTGGGCTTGTAAGCTTTATTTAATCTGCGATCATAATAACAATCATAGAAGGACTGGTTTGGCTTTTAATATCTGGCATATTGTAACTTGAATGCCTTTATGTTTTTTTTGTTTTTTTGTTTTTTTTGGAAAATCTTTCTGGATGAACCTTTTCCTCATTTGGAGTAAGTAATGTTCCTGTTTCACATCTGTTTATTCTGGC